>JAPZDY010000020.1:2378712-2391488 GCA_029783645.1 Ctenochaetus hawaiiensis
TAGGTGTGTGTCTTACAGCCAAATGAGCAGGTGTTTGCTGTGGATAAGAGGATGGATTTGTTTGAGAAGATAATTGTGAAGATTTTGCAGGGACAGAGACGAAGATCTGGGTAGGTATGGGAATCATGGGAAATAAGGGATTAATTTAAAATTTCATTGATAAGATTTCTAACCCTAATCCTGAAATAAAATATGTTGCCATTGGAGGAGTTGTGATTGTCGGCTAAGAATGAACATTTATTAACAATCCAATAGTCCCTGCAAAAGCAAAATGTAACATAATGTTTGCAATTTGCATATTCCTTCAACTACCTCATGAAGTAGATGTGTGTTTTTGTGTCACCAGTGAGATGAGAGCCAATATTGCTAACTGACTTTGTGCCTTTTGGAGCTGAAAGATGTCGAGGTGTCACTTAATGTTTAGGGAGAAATTCATCACAGCAGACCTCTCAATATGAAAGCCTTGATATAGAAACACTCGTTAGTGTTTATGTTGTGTCTGATTGCATAAATTATAGATAACTTCACCTAATTTGTTAGCGCACTGCTCACTCAGGTTTTTATGTACAGCAGCTGAAACTGACAGTCTGATGCAGCAGTTCCTCAATAAATGCTTCATTCATGAAGGTTAAAATGTTCATTTTTTGTTGAAGCTGTGTCAGAGAGGCGTGTAAAGGCTCCCCAGACACGCTTCCAGCTTTTAGCATTTCAGTGTAAGTGATGCTTTATTGTCAAGCTTTGACTTAATGCCTTTATCTAGAAATGTCACACAGCGGTCTGGGTCAACCTGTTTTTCTCTTTTTAATAGCTGTCTTTATTTTCGATAAAATGCTGGCATGTTGACAGCAATTTAAAACACTGATGTAGAGGCATTGATAACAGACAAGGTCACATGTAATTCATGCAATTTGATTCCCCTCAGATATTCTATCACAACATTGTAATTAAATTTACCTTTTGAAGGGTTGAACTGCTGACTTTCTCAGCCTACAACAAAACAATTTTTCAATGTTGATATATGTCCATTATGATGTTTGCAGTGGGCATGGGGACATCTTTGAGTAGCTTGTTTTGTCCACAACCCATCATTTTGACAAAGAAAAGCTGCAAATGCACATGTGAGAAGCTGGGATCAGTCAGTCTTTTGCATCAGTATTCTGGGTTTCATTACATTTGTGTCTCCTCCTGTCGTGGCCTTCTTTATAGACTGGAAATCTGATTAAATCAGACCGGTGTTGAATAGCAGATTGTCAATATCAGACATACAGGATGTTGTACCAGTGAAGCTTTTCGATTTCTCCTCTTTGTAATGGGTCATGACTCTGGTTGTATTAATATTACTGTTTGTTTTTGGAGGGATTGGTGCAGTGTGATGGAGGGTCTGTGGTGGTGTTTGAAGGTACTGTTTGCTTCTTTTTTTTTTTTGCTTTATTGATTTTCGTGTAAATGTATGGCTGCTTGTTTCCCCCCGGATCATTTTTCTTCTGTCGCTGCAGGTTGGTTGAGGTTGAAGTTAGAAGTAAGAGTCATTTATCTTCATCAGCAATGATAATGAATCCTCTTTCATGCAGGCAGCATTTATTCAGCCCCAGTCGAGCTCTTATAGAAGGTTGTGTTCAGTTCAACTGTTTTGGTTTCATTACAAAATATGAATAAAATTTTGTTCTGTTACTGTTTATTTTACTTTCCCTATACATTCATACTCTTTACACATATTCATTTTCTGTCTGTGTCTTTGTCTCACACACTTAACTTTTCTTACTCTCTCTTTTATACTTATGTCCTTATATACTTATCAAACTGTCCTGTAAATTTGTGCCTTTGTTCCTTCATTTAAATGTCTATTTTTAATTTTGAGATATCAATAGTCAAAGCCTCTGCATCTTATCTCAAAGCCAGATGACTTGCTGGACTTTTGCTTCTTGGATAGAAGATTAAAAGTCAGTGAGCTAATGAGGACTGTAATTCCATCACTCCGTGTGGATTTCAGTGTGTTTCCGATGTTTTTTTAATTGATTTAAAGTCCTGTTCTCTCTTTTAATCTTTTAATTTTAAACATCAGGACCCACATGTGACAACATGTCGAGCTTTGCAGACATTGTCCTCTAAGTGTGTTATTGTGTTTATGAGGGAAGAGCAATATGTGCAAAAGGTCAAACACCTCAAGAGGAGGAAAACCCTCTGACGGCCTCTTAGCTCAACAGTACAGAGCTACAGCTCGACAGACAGCTGGACAATCATTTACAATAAGGACAAATAATGTGATCATAAATCTGTGGATTATAGACACAAACACACACACACAGAGTGCAGGGCAGCAGTGTGAATCAGAGCTTAAAAAACTATCATCAACACTGATTTTCAAAGCTTATTATACACGACAACATCATCATTACACTCATGCAAATGTGACACACAACATCGATGGGTAAACAAAAATTATATAACTATGAACTCGCTGTATGAATATAACTTGTTTCCCTTTTCACTTAAGAGGCAAGAAATGTCAGGTCCTCTGCAGACCTCAAAGTCCTATCATCAGCTCCTCTGAGAGACACACTCGTCTTTGAAATGGAAATTTAAAAGTCACATTTAAGCAGAGAGGGAGAGAGAAGGAGGGAAGCCTGAGTGTTGTTAACTGTTTGTTAATGTGTGTGTTTTCTGTGTGTTGTATCACTTCATAATAAGGGTTATTTAAAGTATTTATTTTTATAGTATTTAAAGTACTTTAAAGTCTGTCTTTTAGTGATGAATGAAAGTGGCAGACTTCAGCTTTGACCACTGATGTCACCGAGAGATTTATTTGAATATGTTATTTTTTATGCAAATACATAATCATTATCGTTTTATTGTAATTTAGCATTTTTTCACATTTTTTTGGTTCCATTTTGATAACAGCATGTCAGGCAGGCTGCTGTATTCCTCCTTCAGTGTTTCTCTGGTTAAAAGCAGTTAGAGATGATTTTGTTTTCTTTGAAATAATAAAACACTCATTAACAGGGATAATATTGATATAGCTCCACGAGTTGGGGTAATTGTCTTCTAGAAATAACAATTTCTACCTTGATTTCTTTGATCAGTTTAAAAATAATTAAATTATCTCATTAAAACAAACCAGTTTTGCAGCTTTCAAAAGTGACGTCATTGTCACAGTATCAGCCTGACTGACTGACATGATACAAATTGACACTGTAGTCTGATTATCTGGCTTTAATTATTGAGGTTTCTATCAAGATTGATCCTGCTAATCCAGAGGTTAAACCCAGATTGGCAGACCTCAGACTAACCACTGAATCTTCTAGCAAAAGTTAAATTTACACAACACTGCTGGAAGCCAAAAGCTCCTTATGGTACCTTTAACCTTTCAACTGACACAGACACAATGCGATCCTTTAGTATTGCCGGAAAAAATGTAAACTAAACTCCAGGTTGAAACGCAGTGTTTTTGGCTGAGGGATTCTTATGTGTTTCACCTCGGACCATCAGTGATGTCTCAGTGTACTGACACACTCAGTAGACTTTAATATCACTGTACGAGATGAGACAATGAACCACCTTAGGTCAACCAAAACAGGATTTCCAACCGATGTTAGGTTGCTTATTAAATGAAGAATAAAAAAGGACAAAAACTATATATTTTTCTCAATTGAATTAATATATTAAGGAAACAAAACTATAAAAACATATTTGAGACATGCTTATTCAGTTGTGGTTTGACTGAAACCTGCATTATTAAATAGCACTCAGTAATATGATTGTTCAACATCCAGTGTTTAAAAACATGAAGTATCTGCCTGCTATAAGGTTTAATACCCTGGTGTGTATGTTGTGTATGTAAGATGCAAAAGGGAATGGATGTGGAGAGTAAAAAAGAAAATGCAAAGGCAGATGAAGAGAGACAAAAATAGAGTTCAGGAAACAGGTGAGATTTGCAAATGAGAAAGAAAGGCAGTGAGTGTGTGCAAGAGGGAATTAAGAGAGAGAGTTGAACACACTGAGTCTTTCACACCTTCTCATGCCGCCTGGGCGGAACTATAGGTGGTCTGGCAAGGGAATACAAAGAGTGTGACTGTACAGAAAATAACTTTAGCCCTGGTAATGTGCTGTTTATCAAGGCAGCAGTTTTAGCACAACTGCAGAGATACAGCCAATGGATGAGGGGTGTTTTTTTGTGATATAAGTGTGCATCACTGTGTCAGCCTAATTTAAAAAAAAGCCTTCACATGCAGAATCATGAAAGAATAACCTGAAAGCACACAGATGTTAGCAATTGTGCCTTCACATGAGTTAACAATAAACAGATATTTGTCATAGAGAGAACATCATCATTACAGGTAGCTCAGCAAAAACTCGCCATCATTCATGTCGTGAGTGCCTTCGCTCGTCCTCCATCTTTGTCTCATCCTCGTCATCACGTATCCCACCGCTCACGAACTCTGGCAGGCTTTCCTCACACATGCACGGAGTGCCAGCTGGTTTCCCCTCCCCTTTCCTCCCCCGTTTACAGCGCCGTACATGGATGGATTGGATGTGCACACATCTCCTCAGCTACAGACTCATCCCTGATGTTACATAAGAGCCATGCAAAGGTTTACAAATCAGATTATAATAGCCACAGGCCACACACTCAGGGAGGATAGAGGTCAGTGAAGCAACATGGCCAACCAGAGGACTGATGCTTGCATTAATCTGGACAGAGAAAACGCTGGCAAACCTATCCTGTCTGGATGCTCATCCAATCAGTCTGCAGCTGCTACATGCTTGGCTTTCAGATATTGAAGTGTCTGCACTGAGCAGGTAGTTTAGAGTTGCCTGTAAGGTGACTGTCATTGCTTGTTACCGGGGGTTTTGTAAAAATAAATCTCACCCAGGGATTCTGTTGATTTTTATCCCCTCTAATGTTGCGACAGGCCATGATGTTCTGCAGGATTACCATCATCATATCAAGCAGCCACCCCCACGTTGGCTCTGAGCATCAGGATTTAAGAATAACAAATGGATTTTCCTTGATTCCACAACAGCACAGGTCTATTCTCAGGAAAGACAGTACGGTTATAGGTTTGCTTCTAAATAAAGTTTTAAAAATCTTTTCACTGTTTGGTCCCTTTGATTCTGCATCATGTGCTCAGAGTTCCTGGTCACCCTAAAGTCAAATTTTAACAGTAACAGTGTCAATTCCAGTTAAGGTGAATGTACTGTGACATGTTGTTGAGTCACAGTCCAACAGTGAATATCCTTGGCGACTCCATGCAGTGTTGGAGTTCAGTGAAGGCTCGAGGGTTTTTGGAGGTGAGAAGAGGGAAAAGGGAGCGATAAAGACAGAAGTGGTAAAATAAAAGGGAGAAAGCAAGAGAGGCAGTCTGAAAAAGGAGAAACAAAGGATACGAGACAGATCTCCTGGGCATTGTTATGCAATTGTTTTTGACTTTTCAAGATTTGGCAGTTCACTGTCATATTCCCAACAGACTCAAGCCTTTCTGTTTCTTTCTTCGTCCTCATTTATCGCCCTTCTCTTTTCTCACAACTCACAAGGTGAAATATAGAGTTTGAAGGGAAGAAAAATGTGAAAAATACACTAGTAGTACCTTGGTGCAATAGACTTAATGAGAGGAAGAAATGAAATTCAAAAATCTTCCTTTCAACAGCCACATGCTGGGGTGATCCATCCCCACAAACAGGTATAAAGGGCAACTCGGGAGCAGGAAGGTGGTAGGTAGACGCAAGGGAAGGCTGTTTTAATGCTGTCAGGAAGAGTTAGATCCTCCTGTTATTGTCCAGCAGCAGGGGCTGTCCTCCTAATAGTCTCACTAATCACTCCTGTCATTTTTAATCTCCCTCTTCCACCCTGGGCGTATTTTAAGCAGGAGCCTCTGTGTGCCCAGCCGGGATTAGACTAGTGAGCAGCAGAGGAGGGGGGGGGAGGAGCAGGAGGAGGAAGAGGAGGAGGGGGAGGTGAGCAGGCGCAGCAGGCAGCACGCTCCTTGTGTGCCTCACATTGGGCGCCATGTGACTGATGCTAATGCTAACAGTAAAGTTGCAAATGCTTAAAAAAAAATAGGCTGGTTCAGAGATTCACTAGTGAAGAGCTTGTTGAAAAAAATGCTTTGACCACATTTGTAAAGAATAAAAATAATAATATGTGTTTTAGAAAATGATGCATGGATAGATCTCTGCATTTATACTTGTGAAATTTGCAAAGTGAAACCATTTATCCCGTTTTAATGGACACTTTCAGAAGATAAATGTCAGCTGTTCCCATTTTAGCCACACTAGCAGAGAGAATCATTGTCAGTCTGTCAGTAATAATCTCAATAATTAGACACATCCATTGAAATTTGGTACAAATAGTCATGTCTCCTCTGCTGCCTTCATCAGGTCAAATTTTTAAATTGCTCTCTTCTTCAGTTTATGACCATAAACCTGCAAAACTAATAAAAATTCCATCAGCCTCAGTTTGTCAAGTGCTAATTTGCAAATGTGAGCAAGCTAATACATTAAAGTAGGTATTTTTAACATTATACCTGCATTGGTAGCATGTTACACTACAATACTATTTTTCTTTTATTTTTCCCCCCAAAAAATTAAATGCACTAAAAAAAGCAAAAGTGAAGGTTGAAAAAGTAAACAAGTAGTGTTTGTTGATACAATATTAAAGTCTGTGTTTTGCTCAAAGAGTCCTTGTGTTTCAGACTCCAGTTTTGGATTATTTTTCAGTCCATGACTGAATCTCACATCCTTTACAGTGTTTGTTTTTCCCTTCTTTTACGGATGTAACATTTCCCATCAACATTAAGCTTTAGAGTCACAACAGCAAGAGAGATGGTTTACATCGCAATTGTATGTTTGACATGCAAACATTAAAAATAAATAAATTACCTCATTACTTTGTTGCAGTTTGCTCAAACACTGAACATGGTATACTGAATTAAGAGTGGAGAGAGAGACATGAACAGATGGCCTCTCGATGCACTGTAAGTTCAGCACACACTGCACTCGCCTGCCAATGAGATGCCCAAACTTGAGCTGTTGACAGGAATCACCCATTAAAACAGCATTAAAAAGTCTCTTTAGAGTTCAGAAGTATCAAGTTAAAAAATATTCAAAAAAAAAAAAAACTGCAAGCTTTTTCACCTTAGAGTTTTTTTTAAATGATGGATCTACTAATTTACAAATGTTGGTCAGATCAAATTTGTGTTTGATGTAGAAAAACCTTCTAACAGGTGTAGAAAAATGAGAACAAATGAGCTGACATCACGCCCTGGCGCCTGTGTGTGCATGTGTAGATATGATGCTGTGGTATCGATCGCATTGCAATCCTGCTGTAAGTAGCATAATCTAATTCTGGACTTCCGTGTAAAAGCAACAACAGATGCTTTTTGTGTCGCAGGGTGGTTTCCTCCTCAGCCCTTTAATAGCATTAGCTCAGGGTGTCTTACACAGGTGTAAAGCCCTGCTGTATAAACTCTCTTGTTGTGTTTGCCAGGAGTGTTTCCATTAATCTGTGTGGGTGGTTCTCTTTACAGAAAAGAAAGTACTGTCAGTCCGCAGGTGAATTGTCTCTGCTGATTAAATATAGTGGAGTGAAGTCCCATTCTGTATAATTGTTGTTATTTTGGGGATCACAGTAGGCAAAATTAACATCAATCAGTGTAAGATGAAAACCTAAAGGAGCGAGCTTTACCTCAGAAGAAGTTATTTATGTAAAGAATCTGACGTCCTGACATCATTCCACTGACTTCAGCACATATCGTGCTTTTCCTTTTAAATTGTAATTTACGTTTAGATTTAAATTTCATCTGAATTGAGAGAACGTCACAGCTAAGTTGAATCATTATAATTAAATTTTACAGAAATTAAAAATCATTATTTGCCCTGTGCTTAAAAATGTCTTGTTCAAACAAATCATCATCATATGTAATGAGCTGCATGTCTGCCAAGAACTTTTCTGTACTTTTAGATTATTCTGTTTAGTTCAGTTTTATTGTTCGTAATAGAAAACTTGTGTTATAGCACTAGAGGTAGAGGTGATTCATTATCGTAAAATAGAATAAATAAGAAATGCTTCAGAGATCAATAGTTGAAAAAAAAGATCAGCTATATGAGAAAGTAAAAATGAAGACAGTAAATCAGATGATCCTGGTTGGGATCAGTTTAAACTTGTAAAAAATTCTTTCCATGAGTAACCTGAATGACCTAAGAGGTTTCGGAGGGTTGCCACCTCAGAATCCCTCAACAGTAAATACACTGTAAGTCGACCTGTTACATCAGGCTTTACTACACCTTGTGTCTTGTGTGTTTGTGTCACCTGAGGCTCCGTGAATGCTGATGTTCTTTAAAAATCCACTGTGAGAGCATGTCAGGACAAACTCCGGCTGACCTGTGTGATGATGCAAGAGATTTTGGGATGATGGGGAGGCAGTGAGGACGCCCTGCAGCCTTTGGCAAGATGTCTGGGCTATTTTGGTCTTCACATGTGGGGTTTTTTTGGTTTTTTTTTTAATCTGGCCTTTTTTCGTTAACATTGGCTGTCAGTCAGTGAGAAAAATACAAAGGAGAGAAAAATTAGGCCTTATGTGAAGTAGACCTCAAGATTTCATGTCTGTAAAGAGAATTATGAGTTTGGTACTCTCATTTGTCTCATCTGCCAAGTGATCATTGTTACATCACTGTGGTTCAGAGTAAAATCTATCTGTTTAATTAAATAACCTAAAGTGTGTACGGACATTAATGGTCTTCAGATGATAATTTGTAAAGATTTGGGTGATCACCTGGCCTTAACAAGAGCGCCACGATGAGGTAAATGAAAAATAATAACATGGTGCTCCATTAACTTTTTATCTAGCATCGCAGTAAGGTCAAACAGCGCCATCACAAGGTCAAACGCAAGCACAGGTTTATCAAGTTCAGTCTCAGCTGAACTTTGTGCTTACTAAAAAATAACAAGTGTTAAAATGCTAACATGCTAACTTGAGATGGTAAGCATTTCAACATTATACCTACTGAACATCAGCATATTAGCATACTGATGTTAGCATTTAGCATACTGTTGTGTCCAAGAACAGCATCACAGAGCTGCTAGCATGGCTGTACATTCTTGTTTACATTATTTATAAATGTTGTCATTTTTTCTTGTTTGATGCATCTTGTCTCTGATGTGATTATAACACTTGAGTGAATATGATATATGTTTTTAACGGGACTTAATGGAAGTCCCTTTGGCTTTGTTTCTCCTTGCACAGATACATTAAGTTTCCCTCCAGGAAAAGCTGTGTTTTGCTTATTGTTAAATCGTTTGAATGTTTCATTTTTTACTGTGCAGAACTATGCATGTGCAGAGTTTGATACTCCAGGATTATTTCCACATTCATCTGCTGTAGTGTCTCTCTGCTCATCTCAAGTATAAGGTTAAGACATGGATGAGCAAGATTTTGTGATATTACAGCTTATGTGAAGGCTAGTAGGAGAGGTAGATGTAATTAATAAAGAACTTAAAGTGTCTCAGGCACAAATTATTATTCACTGTCTGTCTGGAGGGGTTCTTCAAATTAAATCATAATAAAGCAGCCTAGAATACAAAAAAGCTGTAATGTATTCAGAGTAACCCTGCCTGAGCTCTGCAGTGAAACCTTATCCCTGCACTGCCTCTTTGTGAAGAGTCACCACAAATCTCTTCCATGTGCACTCACTTGTGTCAGCACCGACAGTCATCACGACTAAGAGCTCGCAAGCTCGTTTGTGACGTTGTGGCACGTGACGTCACAGGTTACATATCATCTACGCCACTGCTGTTATTTCCCAGCAGCCAACTGCGCATTTTACTCATCCCTGTAAGGTTCACTTCCCACTGCTGCTGCTGCTGATTAGTTCACCTTGTGGTGTCCTTCCCCTGCAGGCAGGATGAGGAGGAGGAGGAGATGGAGGGCTGAGAGAGAGTGATGGGTGGAGAAAGAAAAGGGAGAGGTTGGCTGTTGAGTTAAGGACAGATTGTGGGGACACAAGGAGATCAGTTATGTGTGAAAGCACGGGGACTTTGCCGGTGCCCATGGGGCTTTGTATTGCTGGTTTCTTGGATATTAGGTGAGATTTGTTGCTTGAGTCACATTTAGTTACTGTGAGCACAGGATCCATCATTAGTCCTGCGGTTATTGGCTGTGACATGTTATACAGTCCTTCAGTAAAGGCACAAATGCCTTCAGAGTGTGTGTATGTTCTTGCATCCCCCCCTTCCATCACTGCCTTAAATTGCTGTCTCCTCAGCTTGCAGCCTTCAGAGCACAAGTGTTTGTCTTTGCTCTTCACTTTGCAAATGTCTGCGGGTTGAACACGCGATGACAGCAGCCATGGGCGGCCGCTTGCACAGCAGCACTGTTCCACTTACTCAAACAGCCACCAACAGCTCATGTCTATTCATTCAGTTTCTCTTTTCCTCCAAAGCCTTACGCATATTCCCATTGGCACTGCTTGACGCAGTAGTTTTTCATCCATTCAGCTTGAGAACTAGCTTACTTCTTGACTGGGACTGCCGAGCCTCTCTGTATCTCCAAGCTAAAGAAATCAAATATGTTTGGCACACAGAGACTCACACACACAAATTAAAAACTGCTTTAAGTTTAAATATTGTGTGAGGGGAGTCTCTGTAATGCCCATCTTAAGTAAAAGAACCAGGTCTCACCAGCACAGAAAACTTGTTTTATTTCCTTCTTACTAATTAATTTACACCTTAGTATATGACTTCCTAACTATTAGTACCTCCAGTTTTTACAGAAAGTGTTCCTGGTGTAATTAATGTAAGTTTTGGAAAATTTAGCCTGTTTCCTGCTTAAACTAAAGAAGAGGCAGAATTGTGCCCCTGTGCAAAGCTGTTTTTTCATCAATTTTGATACTCAGTTGATGTCAGACACTCCCTTGTTTTAGTTTTTCTATTTTGTTAAATAAAAAAAAAGGATTATTTGAGAAAGCCAACAGATTAGAAGATAACAAAGCTAACTTTGTCCAGTTCAAGTATTCATTAAACCCTCTCTATCACTTTAAAGCTCTCCCTCTTGCTTAACTGCAGGGACTGGTTTATGTCTGGTGTAAAACGTGTACCTTTAAATGTATCAGCTTACATTATGTATACATCTGAATCAGGGTATACAGTAACATAAAACTGTGCGCTCATTCTGTCTGAGGTATTACCTTGTGCAGTCTGTGATATTCCAGCTTATGTAAACACATGTTGTGTTGCTACGTACATATCTTGTGGTGGCACAGCTGTGAATTATAAGCACATACTCACACATAAAAATGTACCAAATACACTGTCAAGTTTTCTTCACTTTGCTATTTTACAGCCATGAATTTGACATGTAAACTTCCACCTTAACAGATCAGTGCATCATTGTTCACCAGATGACAACTTGCATAAAATGAAGCCAATACCTGCAGTTCTTTAAATGGCCATTTGAGGCAGACTCAACCTTGATTCCAATGGAGCCCCAACTTAAAATGCCCAACTTTACAACATAAACACACTTGCAGCCTGGTAAAAAAAAAAAAAAAAAAAAAAACTGGTCCCAATAGCTAATTTCCCTTTGACAATTGTGCTGGGGGGTGTTTTTTGTAAATCATGGGTTTAATAATGTTAAGATTTAAAGTTGTGTTTAATTAAAGGCCACTTTGAGTGACAGCTGTCTATAAGCTGCCTATTAGATATCATAAAATCTTTGGTGGCAATGTGTATTCATTCCAAATCCCCCTGTCAGACATAATACAGTCACCTCTGCCTCACAGCAAACAAACTGGCAACAGCAATAATAACAAACTGGAGGCCTCAAAGCTCTGCGTAACAGACCAACAAGTAACATCGCAGCTGCTCCATCCACTAATTCTAACACTGTATGATGTTTCATGTAGTTTTTCCCTTTTAAAAGCTGATATGATGCAGCAACATTAAAGTAACGAGAGATGTGACAGGAAGTTAAAGACACATACATAGACACCACACCTGATAGGCCAGGCAGGTACCTGTTTCCATGGCAACCAGCTCAGAGGGGATTTGAGGCAAAGTTGTGATGTGTAGGTAAAACTAATGTGAGTCCTTCTGCCGGTGTGTATGAGTGTGTTTTGCATTGCTGTCAGAACATCGAGCTGTTTCAGTGGGATCAGCGACGACTTTGCAGAGATGACTCACGGAGCGCCAGTCCTCCGAAAGTCTTACGCTGCATAAACTCCTGTCACAGCGTCAGTCTTACAAACCCTCCTGTTGCTCTGTCTGTCACAGATCCCCCCTTTTGTGTTTAATCTTGGAAAATACATTTCACTTGATCTTTCGTTTCAGAGCCTTTAAATTTGTAGAAAGATGATTGAGTCCGTCTCTTTTTACCTCATCAAGCCACGAAAAAAACAGACATAAAAACCTACAAATGAAGGAACAAAAACATCCACTCACTCTGTCCAAGGAGTGCAATTACAGTGCGATTTTTCAGTCTTTCATTGGAGGAAAGACTTCATCCACTGACCTTAGCTTTCATGGTTTCTGCAGTCACGCATTGTGACGTTCCCTTAAAGGCTCTTTTCCTCCCTCAGTCCGTCCTCTGAGGGCAGCGTCTGGCCTCGTTGTGTCAGATTGCTGCCCCTCAAGCCATCTGGTTACATCACAGACTGGAGCTGGATTGTGGCAGAGCTGGAAATATCATCAGCAGACAGAAAATGAGAGAAAGAGAGAGAGAGAGAGAGAGAGAGTGAGGGGACAGGAGCCCAGAGGAGTTATTTCTGTGTTTATGTCTGTGCATGTG
>JAPZDY010000020.1:2427511-2457796 GCA_029783645.1 Ctenochaetus hawaiiensis
AAAGGATGATGGTTTAATTTTCTGCACTAAGATTAAATAAACAAAGATGATAAGCAACAAAGATTTGTGTGATAACCAACACCTTGGATTATGTTGTAATGGTAGGCTTTAATAGAAAGCATAAGGCTTTCTGTGAGATTTTCAAGCAGCATACTTATTTAATACTGCAAAATTGGACGAGCAATATCTTAAACACTGAGCATGTAGTTCTCTACACTTGTGTAAAATACAGTGACATACATTATCAATGGTAATGACAGGAAATGCCTGTTCTGTAACATCATGCTTATCTTGCAATTTTCCATGATTGGATAAGCTGCAATTTCTTGCATCTTGTCCAATCACATTTTAAGGGTTTAATTTAGCTGCTGCGCATGTATCAACCGTTACCGCTGAACCTTTTTTTCATTTTGGAAGAAGTTATGCATTTATAATTTTTGAAAACAGATACTACATTTTCTTAAAAAAATTGCATGTTTTTTATGTTACTGAGGGATGTGTGGTTTAAATATCAGATTCACTTTCTACAAACACACATTTCTCAAAAATAGAATTTAAGTTTAACTACAAGTTGAGTCAGGATATTAAACTCATCAACTGCATTTGCACAGAGATGCATCATATTTAAACAAAACAGTCAAAAATCACATTACTATTGGGAAAAAACGGCAATTCCTAACATTAGAGAAAAAAAGTGCTAAAGTTGTTTGTCCAGCTTGGGACAAAACACATCCGTTTTTAAGATTACTTCATGTAAAACTAACAGTATATTCTGACAAAATAGACAAACCCTGAAAACTGTCGCTCATTTTTAAATGTGAAAAAAGACTGTAAATACAAGAAACAAAAACATTTTATTTCACTCATACTAAAGATGTGAACATTTAAAGCTAAAACACAACATAGACATAAATACAAAGGGGCCAATAACAAACATGTCAGCCAATGTATTCAACAAGCTGTTGGAGCTGTTCGTTATTCTTCACAACATCTGGCAAAGAGAGCAGGGTCTGTGTGGAGAAAGTGCTCATTAAACACAGTATTCACTTTAAGCCAAAGATGAAAGAGGGTACAAAATATGAAAAGCATTTCTCACCTCTCTGACTTTATTGATCATGTTGTTTAACAACTGCAGCTCATTCTCACTTTTCTGCTGGTTGGTCTGGTGAATAATTTGCTGTGCGAAAACATTTTTAAGACAGTTCCTTAGCTTTTTAATTACTTTTTAAGAGAATTCGTATGAAGACAAAGATGCTGGGGTGAACACTGTAGTGTCTCTTACCATTTCAAGCGGATACTTACATGTCTTTTTGCTCTATCAAGAAGTTTCGCTCGGGCCTGCTCCACCTCTTGAAGACTCAACTTCAGTCTCTCCACCTACAAATAAAATTAAAGAGATCCATGTTAGAAAAAAATAGCATAAAACCTGAAGTGTTAGCTCAATAATATCCTTAACGTATCATAATAAATATAATGTATCTGGCAGTTCTCACTGTATAAGTGGAGGGGTCATACCTCTTTCAATAACTGGATCTTTTCTTCCACGAAATGTGCTGCAGGAGCTGACTGGCCTCCAGCTTTTCTCAGCTCCCCTCGCATGAACTGGCACTCCACCTTCGACTGCTGAAGAGAACGACGTAGCTCAGCCACCTCCTTCCGCAATTCCTGTTTGAATTGACCCGTTATATAAGTAATTAATATAAAAATAATAATAATAATAGTAATAAATAAAATAATAAATAAAAAAATTACTCAATTGTACTCTGAGTATTTTACTATACAAATGGATTTTGTGCCTTACCATGCTGTCAGTCTTGTGCTTATTCAGAATTTCCTGGGTTTCTTGTAAATCCGACATCAACATGGTCATAGTTTTCTCATCCTGTGTAAAGACAAACTGCTTTTCTTTTCTCTGCTTATTTTGTTACAGGTAAGTCAGCATAGAGAAGATGTACAGTAGTTCTTACCTGAGCTTTCTGCTGCAGTGCTTGACTTCCTCTCTCAACCAGGCTGTTCAGACGGCTGAGCTGATGCTTAAGCTCCAACACCTCAGCCTGATGACTACTGTTTGCAGCCTGCTGCTCCACCTGCAGGCCACAGCTGGAACAACACATTCAATAAAGTTGGATAAAGACTACACACACTACCATAAAGTTTATATGGAGCTTGTATGAATGATGCTCTTTCATAACCATGAATTCAGTTTGGCAAATGTAAAAGAAAACTATGCAACTCCAACTGTTCATTCCATTCAGGTGCAAGCTGCAAGGAACATTGGAGAATAAATATACTTGTGCAATTTATTAAACAAACTGTTTCCGTTTACTACCAAACCTTTGATGAAGGCCCTGTGTCAAAGCATGTTGTTGTTGTGAACAATTTTACGTGTGTGTATCAGGAAAAAAACAATAGGACAAAAGGCCTCAGTGTGGGCTCCTGAAACTTAAGTGTTTTTTTTCTTTACTATTCTCTTTACTATTCTCTAACATTCTCTTACATTTATCAATAAATCTAAAAAAAAGATTAACTTATTCAAAAATAATTTAAAACAATGGTTAGGAGCAGCCCCAAACTTAAAAGGAATAATCTAAAAAGTCTCTCATATTAGAAAAGGCTGCTTTTTTTTCTCCAATCACATACACGTTTTTATCACTTACATAGTGTTGTGCAGTTCCTCCAACTGTGCATCTTTACGTTGTTGCAACAAATTCACAGTGCTGATGAGCTCTGTAACGGTGCTGTCCAGGCCAGCGAACAGATCTGCCACACTGCTCTCCTGGTCCTCTTCAGGCTCAAACTCCACTGCATTCAGACTCTTTTTGGGAGTGAAGGCTGAAATGCGAGTGAAGGCACTTGTTTCGCTGAACAATGCTCCACACTGTGGCTCGGGCACGTCTGAGAGGATAAAGAGACAATGAACTACAACTTGAATTTTCCATTCCCAAAGTCATTTGATGACATGAAAGTGCTTTCTGAACTGAATCTGAGGTGTGCATTTTTCGTTTTTACATAAAATATAGGCAATTATGGTACTTTTTTACAAATTACAGAGATGAGTACATCAAGTTCTTAACATAAAAAAGATACATTGAAAATAAAAAACACCAGTGAGTAAAGAAAAATACAATAACTGCAAACAAAAAAAAATCAAGAATAATATAACACATTAACATAAAACTAGCAGTTATCCCAAATTTAAAAAGACAGGTCAAGAATAGAAACCTTTTATGATATCTAAACATACTTGTCTAAATATAGACAAGTTGTCTCACCATATTTCTTGTGGTACACTTTGGGAACTTGTGCAAGAAAAATACAAAGTTCTGACCAAACAAAGTCGCAATTAGCAGTCTTGAACAAAACTTAGTAGTCTTACAGCTATTACATTTTGGAGAAAGCAACATATGCAGGTGAGCTGCAGTACCTGGCTCAGGAGGTGTCTCTGTGTCGTCATCTTCCTCCTTCTCAGTAGTTAATGCAACCATGATGCTGTCAACAAAGGAGCTGGATGGGTGCCGGCGCTCCACAGTGTGGACTGGTTGAGACTCTTTAACATTCGGTGGTTCTAATTTCTGAAAGATAGACGTATAAACTTGACTGAAAATGTTTTTCCTAATTTTTTTTTTCTTTCACATCTTTTATTTTGTTTTTCGACACCTCAAACACTCAGAAGCTTTACTGGCACATAGGAGATCGACACTGGTGAGAAACAGGTGGTGACATTCAGCTGTTATTCTGCTCCTAGAAGTAGTTGTTACCTGGTCATTGAGGGCTGCGTGTAATTCATTGGTAAGTCCGCGTAGTGTGTGATGCAGTAAAGTAATTTCAGTGACTGCCTGTCCCAGCTTCTCTTCGAGCTCCAGCTGCGTTGCACTGGCTTTGGATCTTGTGGTTTCCAGCTCTTCCTGCAAACTCCCGTTCTCAAGCCTACATCACACATACACAGACGGACAAGTCATCATTTAGTACAAAGATGAAAACACCTTTAAAAAATGAGTCTCATAAGTTAAGCATCAGATTTGCTGAAGTTTAAAGAAAGCTGCATGCACACAGATTGAAGTTTGTTTACCAACTGAATTTTTGATTAAATATGTTGTAAAGTCATTGCAGATATAATGTGTTTCCTTTTGCTTCATATTATCTGCTACCTTCACTATACTACTATACTATACTATAATCAAAAAGCATATACATTTATTAACATTTAATTTACAAATGTGATGAAAGGCATCAAACACAACATAAAGTTGTGTACAAAACCCAAAACAGCAGATGATGAAAAAACGCTAAAGTAATCAAGTCAGACACCACTGGTGTTGCCAACCTGACAGATGTCAGCTGCAAAACCTAATCAACATTTCTCACCAGCACATGGATATAATACCAGCACATTAATCAGTTTTCATCTTTAATTATAGCATATTTAAAGAGATAATAATAATAGTAGTAGTGCTAATTAATGCATGAGTGTTATCAACTGTAACTTACTGAAGCTGACTGAGTTCTCCTTTCAGGTCCTCACACTGGATGTTTCTCTCCCGCAGCCCCTGCAGGTTGGCCCTCAGCATACTCTCACTTTCAGCCATCTGCTCCCTTGCCAACTCATTCTCCATCTGCAAGAACTGACACAAACACAAAGACAACAAGTAAATGAAACTGAAAATCCATAGTAAAACACAGATCGTTCTCTATCCCCGATGACAGTGCTCTTGCTGTATGAATGAAAGTTTTGTTTTTTGGGGGACAAAAACAGCAGCCAGGTGTATTCAAAATCTTTCAAATATACTTGCAATAAACACCCAAATTCATTAGTGTAGGGAAAGAGAATTAGTTTCATGTTGGCCTGTAACACAAGCATATAAGAAGTGAGAAACTGACTACATGCAGAGGTGGTCAATAACCTTTACTGAGGTCAGATCAGTGGCTTCAATCTTCTCAGACAAGAGGGTTTAATCACAGAAAAGGCGTATATAATCTAAAAACTAACCTCGTTCATCTCCCGGACACCACTGAGCTGTGTGCAAACATCCTGGAGCCGCTGAATCTCCACGATCTGGGATTGTGAGACGGACTGCAGCTGACCGAGCTGCTCCTCGCTCTGAGCCAGAGCCTGAGTTAACTCACTCACATGCTGCTCTGACTGACCCAGTGACGTCTCCAACCTGGACACAGACGAAACACAGGAAGTGGCATTGACGGCAGTGTTTCATGTAGCTTTTGGATGTGTGGCATGGTGTTTGTTTTGCACTCAGGCAACACAGTTGTCTATTTTACCCATTTTTTTGTCATTAATCAAGTATCTATAGTAGTAATAGATATACTTATTTCTTCATTATATTGAATATGGAAATAAAGACAGATAAATTCCCCTTTAAGCAGAGTAGATGAAAACAGAAAGAGGTGTTAATACCCTGACAGATCCTCTCACTAAAGGGGCGTGTTTATAATGCATTTAGAAAAAAATTAAAGTTAACTGGAGAGATAAAAGAATGTGTAACAAAGACTTCACTGTATGTTTTTAGAAAAATATGCATTTCCTTTAAGCACATGTAATTTTTGCTGCTAAGCGTCTCTCTTAAAATTATGACAAGAGACAAAATTTAATAACATGAAATATTGCGAATTTATGGAATTTGTTTATTTTATTGTTAAAACAGCAGATTCATTACAGATGAAAGTCTGTCTGACTTCTCTATATATCTTAACTTCTCTTTACTTAACATGAGAAAATCATTGTTTTTAAGTTTTACTCACTTTCATCGTGATCCAACCTTAAATCCATCGTTACCTTGATTTCTAAAGTCTAAAGTTACATCCTTAATGAGTAGATAACATCACCGTCACTACTTACTCATTTGCTCTGTCCTTGGCTAGTTGAATGTCCTTCCATGACTGCTGCAATCTGAAACAACAAAGTTGATGCTGTAATATAATGACACAATTTTTGCTTCTTCAGTTTTATACTAGATGTTGTTTCAATAGCATACTGTTTCCTTTTCTTATGTTCCTAAGCACATATGTTGTTGGGGTCTTACCTTGTGGTCTCAGCAGCAAGGGCTTGCTCCAGGAAGGTGTAGGAGGCCAAAGTGGAAGAAACAGTGGCAGACAGCTCTGTCACCTTCCTCTCCAGCTGACCCCTTTCCTCCTCTCTTTCTGTCAGCTTCTCACGCAGCACACCCATCTCTGACATGACAAGAGAGAAATGTTGGAGATTTTATAGGATGATAAAGAAGAAAACTACACTGACTGTTTATACAACTGTTTGAAACTAAAAGGAGTGGCACTAAATAGAAGGAGAGAAATGACAGACGCAAGTTAACAGTTACGAATTTTTTTACCTGAGGTCAGAATTGTCACCTGAAGATTTAAATCACCAATTTGTTCTCTGGCAGTTTGGAGATTCACATTGGTTTGGTTCCACTCTTCTTCAATCTGTTCAGTGCAAATTCAAATAAAAAAACACTTAATCATCTTTATGATATGCAGCCAAGGCAACAAGTGTCACAGTTAAATAACAGACCTGCTCTCTCTCCTCGACAGCTCGGTCTCTTGCAGAGAGGTGCTCGTCCCTCTCTCTCAGAGCAGCAGCTGCCTTCTCATTCAGCTTCAGGAGCATGGGAGCAGTCTTCTGCAGAAGGCCTCTGACTGTGGAGAGCTATGACCGTAAAAGATGACCGTGCAAAACCATTATGAGCAATATTACATAACAGCTGAATGACACAAAGGTATTGTGTTATTATTAAGTTGTGATCAAATGGCACTAGAGGTTTCACAGAACAGTGGACAAATCAATTAATAGATGATGAAAACGACAGGTCGCTGCTGTTGCAGACTGAGCCCTCATCTGTTGTTTTGGTATTAATAAAGCAGTTGCAGTGCATCTACAGCAGATGTGCTGCTGGTGACACTGGGTAGTTACTGTTGATGAGTCATGGTTGTTGTGTGACTTTAACACTGTTCAATGCGCGGCGTCAAAGCAGCAGACATGCAGCAAGAGGCAGAAAGAAACACAGCAGTAAATCCTAATGTTCAACTACAATCAGCTGTGTGGAAACACTTTACCAGAGAAAACATGTTTTAACAATGATTTTCTCAGTTATGTCATGTTAAATAAACAGAAGTTAGGATTTTTAGAGAATAAAAGAGTCTTGCTATCTATGCATCATGCATATATCTGGCCCAGACAAGCTTGCTGGGGCTTTAGTCCAATTAAACTCTGGCTAATTTGTAAAAAGCCTCTTAGAACCAGTTGAGAACAATGTTTATTCACCTACCCCCCACCTGACCCCAAACACATTACTTTACCATTTACTGGTTTTATTTGTGACCTTTTTGACAATAATTGATCATTGTTATCAAGCTAAAAATAAAAAAGATACATCTTACACATCCAATCAACTGCTCATCAATGTTTTGAAGAGAGATCAAAGTTCAATTTACAAGAAAGAGTTAAAAACTAAATACAGTTGTTGCTGTTATACTTTGTAATGTTTGATTCAGATATTTTCTGCTTATTTTTTCTTTTGTAGTATCCACCAGTTAGTGACTGCTGAGAACTGTTACTAGGCTTATTTTGACCTCCTCTAAAAGCTTATCGAACATACTTCTTTCATCAAACTGGATTGTTCCTCCATGGTTGTGGACAAAACCTCAGAGGCAGAATTCAACGTGTTGTTGTAAGCCTGGTTAAGTGCAACCTGCATTAGTAGAGAAAGAAGAGAGATTAAACATGTTTAAATGGCTGTTACTGCAAATAGATTAAATAGACCTTTTTTGATTTTCCCCATCTCTCTGTTACCTGTTCTGGGTAAGTCTGGGCTAAGACAGCTAAAAGTTCTTGCTGAGACCCCACATTCCTCTCAAGCTCTGATATTTCTTTGGAACAGTGTGTCCTCAGCTGTTCCATGGCACAGAAGGCCTTGAAATCGAAAATCAGACACACAAACTTAATGACACATCAAAGTTTAAATCAACGTGAACATTTATCACAAAATGGAAAACCAGCAGGTTTGTGAAGTTTTTTTTCTTAGTTAATTTAATGTGTAGAAATGCTTCAATTTTCTTCTCACTTAATATCAGCATCAGAGGTATTTGATTATTTTACCTTATCTTTCCACAACTAATGCATGACAAAAGTAAATCTCTGACTTGTAGAAATTTAACAAAAAATAAGAACATATTTCTTTTGCAACTTGCAGTAAAACCTCTTAAACAATAATTTAATTTTTTTATGTCCTTGAAACAAAACATACGATGAACTATAAAGTCCACATTAACAATAAAGTGATTTGTCACTTACTGCCTCCTTAGCTGTAAAGGCTTCCTCCATCTGTACCCTCATGTCTTCTTTTTGGTGAAGAGCATCTTTGACTTTCTGCAACATTGACGACTGCGTTGCCTTTGTTTTCTCAAATAAAGACTTCAGCTGACCGTACTAAACAACAGATGGGAAATACACATCAACTAACACTCATGATAATCTCTAAAAAGCATGCAGCTCATGTGAGGTCATGGTAAGATATAAAAGACATGTTTACATACATGTAAAACAAGGTTTTGATGATCCTCTCTAACGATGTCTCCAATTTTCTTCATGTTAGAAAGAACAGCATCTGTGTCGCAGCTTAAAGAAGTCTGTTGGGACAAAAAGGTACACTTCACCATTACTTAAGAACATAATGCTTCATGATCTATGAACAGGTGAACAAAGTCCTTAAGCCATGCCATGCTGTCATTGTGGCTTACCATTGAGACTCTCATGTCCTGCATACACTGGATAAGGTTCTGTAGGGAGTTTCCATCCAGCTCTAATTCACCAATCCTATTTAGAGCCTCCAAATACAGATTTTTGTACACTGTGGTCTAAATAAATCAAAAAACAAATAATCCATTGTAAATAGAAATTGTGGTCTCTGTGAGAAATTAACAAATTGATGAAATAAAAGAAAGTTTGGCCGTCATTTGAGAGAAAGGATTAAATTTACAGGATTACAAACTTTGAACATCTGAAACTTTGCATATGTCTGAATGTGACGTTACCTGACTGAGTTCAGTGTGGTCTGTCTGCACAAGTTTCTCCCTGAGGTCTGAAGGTGCAGGGCCCACCTGAGGACATCCATGAGTCCTGGCCGTAGCCAGTTGCTGCACTAGAGCTTCCACCATGATCATGCTAGACATTAACCTCTGCTCCAGCTCTTGTCTAGGGAGACCCTCTAGGGTGCCTGGAGGTACACTGAATATATGTCAACAGAAAGAAACAGTGAGAGGCAGACATGGAAAACAAAGACAGCTAGATTCATTATCACAAATCTAAATAGCTAATACAAAAGTAATATCACTTACTTCCACAAGAGCGGGTCAGTAAGGGTGCAAGAGTCAACAACAGAGAAATCCCTCTTTCTCTCAAACTGACCAGATGTATTGATGCTGTGGTCTACCCATTTAATAGGAGTTGTGCCAACACAAACAGTGTGGGTTTCAACAGAAGTAGCTTGTACTACTGGAACAGTGACAGCAGAAGACAGAAAAGGAGCAGGGACAGCAGGAGGACCCATTTTTCCTGAAGCTAAGAAGAGGAATTCTGCCATCTGCCGAAGCTGCTGCTGAAGGGGACCATCTGGAAACAAGGGGAGAACTGGCTTCTCCACTTCAGGCTTCTCAACTACATCCTCAACTGGCTCAGTGACTGCAACTGGCAGAGTCTTGCAACCTACTGCTGTTGAGTTTAAGAGAGGACAGGGCATGGGGCTCCCCAGGTTATCTTCCCAAAACACATTGGGATTGACATTTAAAGGAGCCACCAAGCTCTTTTCAACTTCAAGAGCAGAATCATCAGTCAGAGACTGGTCCACAGTAAGACCTTTATGAGCCTTAAATACTGATTGAGACGCTCGCCTTACAGCGGGGCTGAGGAGTCCAAGCTGCAAAGCTGATGCTACTGTGTGACACTCTGACAGCACTTTCAAAACATCTGAGAAGCCTTCTGCACAAGGTTTTTCTGCAGAGTTACAAAGAACAGGTCCATTTCCAGATGAGCCTATAGCACTGTCTTTTGCCTCACTGGATTCATGGGGTCCACTGCTGAGGTGCACTTGCGAAATATGTTCCAGATGCTCTTTCACGGGAGTAGGATTCTCTGGCGAGGCAGCAAGACGGCTGCAGTCAGTAGATTCAGCTCTACAAGCTGAAGGCGATGCACTTTCAGCAGGATGTGGGTCCTTTTCAGATATTTGTTGCATTTCAGTGTTATCAAATTTACCATCCAATCCATCCTTTAGAGACATGTCACTCTGTAAAGATGTACTGATAGTTGGTGGGTCAGTCGCTGTCTCAAATTTGTTTTCTACGTTGCTGTTTGGTAGTTCAAAATGATCTTGAATATGATCCTGTTTAACAGATGTAGGTTCACTGTTGTCATCCGGGGGCTGGCTTGTCACAGCCTGATCATCAGGTGGAAGGCAAGTCTTCTGAGATAATCGGGTGCCATCTGATTCTGCAATCTCACTGCTGACACTAGTGAATGAGCAGAATGTAATACCCTCATCTCTGCCAGTGTGGCTATGAGGCACCACCGCGCTCATCTGTTTAACCTCCACTACAGCATCAGGGCTGAATGGTAATGGTTCTTGGGTAATGTTGAGGTTGCTACTAGTGGTTGTTAGATAACTTTCAGTATTACAGTATGGGTGATCTAAATGACCATTGCTGTTTGGCACATCTTGGTCACTAGCTAACATGTTTGGATCAAGACCATAATTGTGTGACTCACTGCTGACTGCAGTTTGGTCAGCTGGTAGAGGAACAGTCTCATCTGTGAGTTTGGTGCCATCCAAAATCTGAATTTCACCTCCAGAGCAGTTAAAAGATTTGAAGGTTAGATGATGGAGTCCATCAGTAGAAATTTCAGAACCACTTGTGGTTTCAGAGAAAGTGGCACTGACACAAATACCATTTTCACTGCTACAGTAGGGATGATCTGCATGTTCTACTTGACATAATGGGTCACAAGCAGAGACATCTGTTAAATTCACACTATTGTCTTGTAAAGACACACCAAGCTGTGCCTTACGAAGTGGAATAGTCTCATCTTGTGTTGTGGTGACATCAGAAACTTCTACCTCACCCCCATCACAGACAAACGATTTCCAAGTGACATTTTCCTTTCCGCAGAAGTCATGCTGAAAATCTTGTGCTTTATGATCAAATTCTCCAGAGGGCAGTATGACATCTGAGATTTCACAGGAACATGCTGGGTTGATTTCAACCAATAAGGAATCTTTTATCTCAGGATTGTGATAGGGGTGTTCTATGTGGTCACTGCATGACTGAACTATCATACTGTCAGAGATGACTGTGTCTTCTGTTTCATGAGTGTCTGTCATAACCTCATCCTTGGGCAAAATAATACTCTCTTCAACACACACTGAAGAGTTAGCTATCTCGACCTCCCCACCAGGACACATGAAGGATTTGAATGTTACTTCTCCAAGTTCACAGGCTGTACCGGTAGCTGTCACCTCAATATTGGAAGCGGTGGTTTGTACATTTTTGGTTGATTGAGGGGACAGTAAGTGGGGCTCTGGTTCACAGAGCGAAACATCATCCTGTTGTTGAGAATAAATAGAAGGTAAGTCTCAAGGAAATTCTCAAAGAAAACAATAGGAGCATTATAATTATTAGTATTTTCAACCAACCTTTGTTGTTTTCACAAAATCAGCATTGTGCTGAGATTTTGATCTGAGTCTTGATGATGGAGTTGACAAATGCAGAATTTCATTCTCCAGACTTCTCAGTGGGGTACGTGCTTCACACCTGCTTGACGGCTACATCCACAGGAATCAAACGAAAGATTATTAGGACATTTAGTCATAGTTTTAGAACATACACTGCGCACAGGAGAGTTTGAATGGCTTACCAAGCCTTCCCCACTGGAACTTGACTTCCAAGAAGACATTACTGTGGAATGATGGGAAGCTTCTTGAGCAACTGCAAATGAAACACTTGTCATTTGAAAAAAAAATAATAATAACTAGAGTGCTTGTTGGGCACCAATGTAAAAAAGAAAGTTTCTTAAGAATGGTCATGTTTATTAGCTTGCTAAGAAGCTGGTATTAACGTTAAGTAGTTACTGAGTTAGTTACTTGCAGTTGGCTAGAAGG
This sequence comes from Ctenochaetus hawaiiensis, assembly GCA_029783645.1. NCBI lineage: Eukaryota > Metazoa > Chordata > Actinopteri > Acanthuriformes > Acanthuridae > Ctenochaetus > Ctenochaetus hawaiiensis. The sequence continues at coordinate 2,439,670 of JAPZDY010000020.1, forward strand.
TTTATTAGCAAATGTGCAGGAGCTAGAGATATACCAAACCTAACTTTGATATATCTGGTAACACTTAACGTTAATTATGTGTAGCTAAAAATAATGTTAGCAAGAACGTGGTGTAGTATACTTAACATCTTGTTTACGAAAGCGTCAAGGCCGTTAGCTAACTTCAGTTACGTTAGCGTTAGTTTTAAAATTACACACAATTTACAGCGACTGAACATTTCAACAAAACAAACGATGGACTTCGCGAGGTCAACCATAAAAGCTCTCTTACCTTCCAAGTATTTCCAGGGACTTTTAACGAAAAGTTACAAAAATGAAGGAAAAGCAGAGTAAATAAACCCAGCGTTTCGCTGCCGTCAACCGCGTTTCATTCAAAACACAAATGTCAGCCCTGCTATTGGCCCGTTTTTCTTCTTCGGTTGATTTGTGAAACACTGCGTGGACGTTCCTAAGCGTGTTTTACACATTGCTGCCCCCAACAGGAAATGTCGTTATTGCGTTCTATTACAGTTCTTGTTGCTGCTATGAAACGGAAAACTTTTTTTCCAGTGTTGCCTCTAATGTAACTACGACCATATTCATATAGAAAGAAAAACTTGTTTGAACAACATAAGAGCATAATTTTTTTTTCTTCCTTATGCCTTTTACCTCCACATAATGTGTCTCATATCACCTACTTCTTTCATTAAGACGTTTTCACATAAACTTCCCTCCTTTGTCCACAGGTAAAATATGATAAATTGCTTCTCCTGTTTATTTTGGTCACTTAAGTTGGCGATCTGACAACAACTTTCCTTTGTTTACTTATAATTTTGTCCACAGACAGCTTTTTCCCCTACTGGCATAGGGCAATTTACTTACCCTACATTAAGAAAAAGATGTGATAGTAAAAATGATACAACAGTCACTTTTAAACATATCTGTTGAATACAACTTAAACACGTTTGTAATATTGCAATAGCAACTTCTACAGATGGTAAACTAACAAACATTTCACTAAATCATGATGATAAATAGGACTAGTGGGTAAACCTTTTATACTTTAATATAAGACCAAGACATACAAATGAAATGTTTTCCTGTCTCTTACTTCTTGCACTTTCTTCTTGATAATAGAGCACATAAACAAGAACAAAAAACTTAAAAAGCATTTTTGTTTCAAAAAACTTTATTAAGTCTGCTTATACAGAATTAAATGCACCTTGTCGTTCATATGTCTGGTTTAGTAAAAGCCTAGCACAGTTGATTTAAGTAGCACTTAACATTCTCCAGTTCTGTTTTTCTTGAAAGATGAAACAAAGTGTTTCTAGCTCTGAGTATTTTCAGAGAGGGTTTGTCAGATTGAGGGAATGTGTTACTCAACAGGTCGGACCTGCAGTACTTCAGCAAAACCTTTTCCAAACCAGCAGGTGATGTCAGCCGTGTCCAGGGTAAAGAAATAGAGTCTGTCTCTGCAGCGTGTCCTCCTGTACACTGACCGTGGATCTGCAGACAGCACTGCTCTGATGGCGGCAGTGGCTTCTTCTGGACTGCGCAGAAACTTGAACCTGGTTCTATCACTTTCAGAGGGTCCTGTGTGATATATGGAAGCTCTCTGTTATCATGTTTAATTCCTTCACAACAGCACCCTCTTGTGGAGAAGAGCATTACAATACCCTTTACTGACAGGCTTAATAATGCTGTGTCTACTTTAACTTACCTGACAGGTGTGTTGGAAGAAATTCTGCTAACTCCCTCTGAGCATGAGGGGTGAAGCGCACCTCCAGACTGCCAACAGGAGGCTCTCTGATCCAGCTAGCGATGGTGCTGTAATCCTCCTCTCCATAACAAGGTTGGTCCACTGTTGACTCTGGTAGTTTGGTTTTGGGAGAGTCTGAAACTTGATCCTCACTCTCCAAACTCACCTTACAAAGGTCATTTTGGGTCACATAAGCTTTAACATCCTCAAGCACATTGCGGAGGTCTGTGGGAAGGGGGAACTGTGCAACGCCTCTGGATGAATCAGCTTCATATGCGTCCTCAGATGAATCTCTTGAGAGATGACTCTCAGGTTCATTATTTTCATCAGTTCTTTCACATTGTAGATACGATGAAACATCTGTTTCTGAGTCTTTACTGAGGTTACATGTATCCGTCACCTCATCAAGTGACACAGTAGTTGCCTCTGGTTGGGGTGTGTTTGGATCATAAGGCTCAGAGTCCATGATGATCCTTGTGTGGGGGGAGTCGTACTGTGGGATGTAGGGTTTGATGTCCAGGACTGGGGTGCCAGCAATCATGTCAATGTTTGACAGATGTATTGTATCACCTGGAAGATGTAAAAACTAAACATTTAAAGTTCTAGTTTATTTCATTTAACTGCAATAACAACAAAAAAAGATTTTGCATAGGCTATCTTTAAGAGTAATGTGATATGCTTACATTCTGCTAAATCTACCCGAACAAGAAACAATAAGCCTAAATGATCAGTTTAAAACATGTTCTGTAAATGACACTCACCTACAATTTTATCAAGTTTAGCCAAAGTTAAGCCCAAGGCATTTGGTCGGTGCGGACTGCGTGTCGAATACACTCCAACTCTCTGACCATTGAGTCTAGGAGGTTTCACTTTGGCTTTGTAACTCAGATGCCCATTTTTGTGAAAGAGAAATATGATCCTGCAAAGACAAAACGTGGGAAAATCACAGATGACAATAAATTAACTGTGGACACCTGAAGTCTGCATGTGAGCAGAGAAAGTTTTAGACTTTCTGTAAAATGGAAAAAAAAAATGTCTTTAGTCTACAGGCTCTTGTCTCACATGGCTTCACATGCTCATATTAGACAAGTTAAAGAACATCTACTTAAAACAAGGAACATTCAGCAACAGACTTGAAAGTCTCAATAAATATGTATTTAAAGAAATTCTAATTCATTCTTCCATGCAATTACATCATAGAATTGAATGTTTTTTAGCTCTAAGATATTGAACACACAGCACTAAAACAAGGTGATTATAACAAAGTTTTCTCTTTTGAGTTGTCAAAGAGAAAAAAATGCTACAATTACAGTAAACAGCATAATTTTTGTCTTTGCTGTGCAAAATTATATTTGTGAAGAGTTTGACAACACAGGAGCAGTTTGACACCAGAGAAGTACTTAACTTTCTGAAATAACATATATTTGCAAAATCAAAGATTCTGGATTTTTGCATGAGTGAAGGAGTAGATTTAACTTTTAGGATTAAAACAAGATAACAGGGCGCCTCTGTGAAATAATCACATCAGCAAGACATTATCAGACAACATTTGGAGGAATTCCTTCAGTATAAATATGCAGCTGTATTTAACCTACCAGACATGGGAATAGTGCTCCAGGCCCACCAGAGCGTGCTCAGGGTTATTGAAGACACTCTGGTGGATTCGCAGTTCTGCCCTCGAGGGGCCACAAATGGTGGGCTGTCTGGGGGTCCCGTTCTTCAGAGAGAAACAGGAACTAATGTATCCAATCGGGACAGTGTGGATTTTTCCTAGAACATTACAGTTAGTTAACAATATTTCAGTTCAAAACATTTGCAACACATAAACACAGACTGACCTCACTGTACACATGAAACATAGCAAACAGTACCCTGCACATTAATTAATTCATGTGTCCCACTATCATTTCTGCTTTGCTCCAGGAAGTCCACATCAAGGGGTTTTCTAATTTTATTTTACTATCTACATATAAAAAATATCTACTCAGTAATATTAATGTTTATTCATATATATTTATAATTATTTTACTGCTTTTTTTTGTTTAGATAATTGCAAATTTACTATTTTAATTATTAGATGATTAGCCAGACAAATGTGAAGATGTCACATTGGACTATCATTATTTAAGTTAGGTTTTATTGACTAAATTAATAATTACTTAACTTAAAAATAACTGTCATATAAATAGACAATGGGACATTATTGATTTTATTTTGTGTAATGCCTACAAAAAATTTTATGAACATAGTTTTATCTAATCTTACATGATATGTTTAACCTTTAGTGTAGTGTGGATGTTATTTCTGAGAAAATTCTGAAAACAGTCTACTTTGTTTTTATGAATGTTGTGGGTGATTTTAATAGTTGTATAAAGGTAAATCTCACCTTGCTCTAGTGCAGCCTGTGGTGATGCTGGGGCAGGTGGTGCTGGTGTCTGGTCTTTTTCAGGTCCACAGAGTCCAATCTTTGACACAGCAGACTGAATGGATGTCATGTGCTTGCGGTGAGCTCTGACTGCAGTGTCCAACATCTGCCTGTTGAAGAAGGGCAGACACGAGTACAGAACATGGGAAAAGAAATATAAATGAGATGTGGTAAAATGTATTTCTAAAAAGACAAGCAAAAATGTAACACAGTAAAGTAAAAGTATGATTGTAATGTAATAACACATCTAAGGGAGATAACAGACTAAACATTTACTATGACCACGTCCAGAGACAAAAGCATACAACCGCTCCAGTGGTCAATGTTAATGTTGATTCATACCTCCACCTGTCGTAAACATACCTCAGATTCTTGATTTCTTTTCTCATCACAGAAACCTGCTGGTTCAGTTTATTTATGTGCTCACCGCAGGAGTCACACAGAGGACCCATTTTACTGATAAAAAAGACGACAAAAAGAAGAGACAGCTCTTAATTAGTTCGTTTTTTAGCTCGCTGGTAAACAGCAACAAACCTCACGATGTGAACATGTGAGAGTTTCCCTACGCGGAAGTTCATGTTGGACTTCCTGTTGATGTGTCTCACGTGACAACGTCAGACCCATCTGAGCAGTGCATCATTTTGTGAATTTCTCACATATCGTACATGGTGTATGTAACGTAATTGTAATATTACAACAGTTTTGCATCTCATATGTAAACGTAAAATACGTATTAATGTTGCAAAAGTCATAGCAACAATTTGCAGTAGTGCTGCAGGCCAGCAGAGGGCAGCCAAGACTCAAGTCAGGCTATATTTTTAAACAAAGCTTTTTATAGCCCACGGATACAAAACCACAATAAAGAGCCGTAGGTGACATAAAAGTACATTTACTCAAGTACTGTTGTGTAAATTTTTTTTACTCTACATTCACTACATTTCGGAGGAGGATATTTCTCCATCTTTATCTAACTGCTTTGATGAAATATCACACATAAATTATGTTGTATGATGATTGACTGTAGATGAAGCAGAACAAAAAGTGTTTACAACAGACTCCAGCTCAGCAGCTTCAACATGAAAATGTGGCTTAACCTGCAGTGATGGAATTCAACTATGCTTACTGTAAATGCAAATTTGAGGTACTAGTTCTTAGCTTGAGTGTTTCCATTTTGTGTTACTTCATGCCTCTACTGCACTTTATCTCAGGGGCAAATATTGTGTTTTACTCCACTTCATTTGTCTGACAGCTTTAGTTACTAGCTACTTTTCAGTTTACAATTTTTCGTAGTCTTCCTGTCCGTTGAAAGCCATATAAGAATTTGGTGAAATTTAATTTTAAATTTTTCTGATAAACTGTAGGATTTAGAGTGCCACTTTGGGTCAAAAAATAAACTAATTTTAAATTAAATAAAAAATCATGACACTCCTTCCACTGCTGCCTGCATCAATGATAATAAATGAATAAAATCGTGTATGATAAAATTACATCGACAGTGAACATTATGCCAGACAATGAGAAACATTATTCTTAATATTTTAGATATTTGGTTATTATGAATGTTAGGAGTTTTTGTTGTACATTGCAGCTACTTTTACTGAGGTAAAAGACCTGAGTACTTCTTCCACCCTTAGGTGCCACCAGCCAAAACAGGCTGTGAAGTAGAGGCAAGTGTTACACAGGCCTCAATAAACCAGTGACAAATAAAATCCAAGTATACAGATATTCAGTTCAAAATAATGAAATATACTTTTAATATCATTGACCAAAGCAGAAACTTGTTTATTGTTAGGGTATTTATCAGTTAGAGAATGCCTGACTAATGTTGAACATATTTAGTAGTAGAGCCTATTTTCTTAACAAATTTTGTAAGACAGTAAATAAAATCTATTAACTAACTTTTAAAAGACCACTTTAATTTCATTACTGCTTTTATATTCGTCAAATTTGCATTATATGTCCACTGATGACAAAGATGACCAGTCAGATGATTCTAAGCAGTTTATTTCAACAGGTGAAAAACGACTTTTACAAAATTTGATCTAATAAATCAAAATTACAAATACATAATTATTATTGATTAATACCATTTACTTTTAAATAAAAGCAGGCAAAAATGGCTTCTTTTAATGCAAAATACAAAATAGAATTCATGAGCTCTGCCATGAAGCACAAACCAAAATAAATAAGCATAGAGGTTTGGTTTGAACTTATACATTTGTCAAATAAGCAACGCATATCCTCAACATGTTTGTTCTCTCTTACCAGCAGGCTGCACACTGACCACAATAAAACTCAGATACAAACTGTGAATGAAAATGGTGTAATCTGGTGTCTGTGTTTATGAACTGAGGCAATATCTGAAATGTGTGCTGCTGAAAATTAAACTGAATTTCCTGGGAGAAATTCTTGTGGAGGAGGTGCCGAGGACAAGCTGGAAACGGAGAACACTTTGTTTTGTTCAGGTACGCTGATCGATGGTGTCCCATTCACATCTAAAAAAGACAGAGTTAATTTAGTATTTTGACCTTCCAATCAGGCAGTTTTTCATAATTTAGCATTTACAAACCATTTGTTCTTCTAGCAGTCTAAAATTCCCCCTTATTACCTTCATCAGCTCTTTTGTCTTGAGTTAGAGAAATGTCTTGCTCCTCTTCAGGGCCGACGTCCTCAATCAGGACCTGGTCAAGGGCCTCCCTGTCTTGTGACCCTATGTAGAGAGTCTCCACCTGGGAAGGAGCTACAGGTGGAGCAGGATCTGCAGCTGGAGCAGAGGCTTGGGACAGAGCAGGAACTGGAATAAATTCTGGAGCTGGAGCTGGAGCCAAATCTTTGACAGAGACTGGAGGCACATCTGGATCCTTGGCGGGAGCTGGAGCAGAAACTGAAGGTGAAAAAAGGGCTGGAGTTGGGTTAGCTGGAGCAGGAGGAGTCAGGGTAGGAGCAAAGAGAGGATTCTGAGCAGATCCAAAGACTGGCAGAGGAGCAGGGGCAGCAAGGACAGATGCTGGTTGTGATTCTACAGCTTGTAAGGGGGTGAGAGAGCCTGATGTTTGATCAGGGTTGACTTCAGTGGGTTCAGGCTCCGCTACTACTGCAGAAGCTTCCTGAGGTGCTGCTGCCTCTTCCTGAATGACAGATATCTCTGGCGTGGGTTCAGTCTTCCTGGGCCTCCCTTTCTTCTTTGCGCCACTCCTGTCCCCAGCCCTCGCTCTTTTTCTCTGACTCTCTATCCTGAAAGAGCACGACAACCGTAATCAACCTCAACAACAGTGGACATTGATATAAGGTCTTTGTTATACTTTTGCAAAGCTAATAGTACAAAGTCCTTGACCTGGATCTGGGCCATCAATAGAAACACCAGAGCAACCTTTGGCTTCCTCTTGCTCCACATTCAGTATAAAGCAGAGGAGTGATAAGCAGCTGATAATGTGTGTTTTCACATTGTAAAGTACAGTGCTCTATAAAGCACGTCTCGTCGATAAACCCTTACTAAATATTCAAAAGTCATGCTAAAATATTTGTTTCTGCTCTACTTTGCAATAAAACATTTTCTTCTCGTGTCACTGCCATGAAACTTCTAGAATATGTAGATCTTATCCACACTGCTAAACCTATAATGTTACCAAGTAAAGCCGTAAATGTAGGTCACTGCGCTAATACTGACTGTACTTTTCAATAAATTTACCCAAAAACCCACTGGTTAGTTTCCTTCTCCTCTGCCTCGGCCTTCCTTTTCCTGAGAAGATCCCTGTCCCTCAGTCGCCGACGGATCCCTCCTTTAAAACAGAAGTTTTATCAGAGAAGCGTTCTGACCAGGCGAGTATAAAAGCAGAGATACAGTATGCAGAGTAGTATTTTTCACAAATGACAGAGACATGTTTTCTTCAAGCCCTTCTTGCAAGTCTTTTCTTTAAACTTTTTTTTTGCTCTCAGGTTTGGAATACAATTACACAAGTAGATTAAACTTGTTTTCTCTTTGATTTTGCTTAAACTATCTCCGTCAGAGTTGACCTTTAAGGCACTGCACTGTATGCAAATACATAACTTGCTTACTCATTTTTTTAGCATGAAAACACAAGTATTTAATCTGAATATAAAAGAGGAAATATTAAAAGTTAACCTTGGTCCTCGTTCGGGTTTTGGTAATCCAACTCTTGTTTCTCTTGTTGCAACGTCTCCTCCATTCTGAGTCCTGCTATGAATGAAGGCAACTCATTGACAGTGGGCAAGCGCAGAACAGAAGACTGAATAACTTCTGACTGTTTTCTAATCCCACCCCTAAATGAATTATCTGGTTAACCATTACCATAGTGTTGGAAGAGTTCTTGCAGCTTTGGTCTTATCATATTTGTAAAGCTGGAGGAGTTGGCACAACACTGACAGAAAGAGAAAAAAAGACTGGAGCAAGTTGTGTGTGGGCAGTGTGTGATAGGGATAAAATATGTATATGTGGTAAAGGAGGGAATACATCTACAGTATTAGTAGACTTCTTAGACTGAGAAGTGAAGGAAAAATCATTGTGCAAAATTGTTGTTTTAAATACAATAGTGAACAGAATAGAAGAAAGTACTCTGTTTTGCAAGCATGTTCATGCAAGCAGATGATAGTAAAGCTAAAATGTTGCTGTTGCTTAGCAATGGAAGAAGTTTACTTAGTCCAAAATTGCCTGATGTTGTTGGAAGAAACGAAATAGGCTAGGTAAATAATTAAATTAATTATGAGTATGACATAATTAAATCAATATCCCAAACCCTTACATGCTGATATCTGCATTAATATTAACAATAGTTTTGAATCAGCAACTAAAAAATATTTTTCTAATAAAGCAATGTATTATGAAGTACTCCAGGAAAATGTCTATGTTGAAAAGCCATTAAATGAAGCAAAAAAAATCTTGTCATCGACTGGAGTAGGGGCATACCCATCTTATCTCACAGATGGAGAGCTGCTCGGTTGGGGTGTGTTCTCAATCTTCTCACAGCACATTGAGCCCTGATGTGTGTGTTTGAGCCACTTACAGAAAGAAGCTGTCCAGCAGAGTAAATAACACTCAACTGCCAATTGCCTCCAGCACTGTAGAAGAAATGCTGAGGGTCTCTTGGTTAAATTCACTCACATCTGTATTGAAGGAGCTTCTAGGAATTCACACACACCTTCTAGGACTGTAGTAGGAGAACTGAAAGTAAATCACTGTTGGGTTTATGTAGTATCTTGTTTCTGGATGAATTTAAGCAAGCTGCTGTGGAAATATGCTACTTCACCTTTAAGTCAATTCAAAGACCTAACCTTGTGGGGTTATATAATGTCAAGCATTATAACATTCTTCCCTGGGATAATTTGGCTGAGATGAACAAACTGTTCCATTTTTACATCCAAACAAAAAGTAATACAGACATTCCCAAATTTAAAAAAAAAACAAACAAACAAAAAACTAAACTAGCTGTTCAAAAGATCTGAACAGAGTGAACTCTTCAGCTCAGGAATTAAGTAAGAAACAAGAAGGGACAGATTTTTGTCAGTATTAGTGTAACAGCCAAACCAGAAAAGGCTGTCACTCTCAACACACACACACTCTGACCCACTGTTGCACAATGAAACTCAAGTTTGAAGAGTGTCAAAGCAGATATTATAGTGCCATCTTCTGGTGTGTCTCTTCAACTACCTAACATTTATTTATTAAGTTTATATGCATAAAAATTCAATTTGCAAACCACAAGGACAAAGACAGACTATTTGAATAATGTGTCCAGTGAAACCTATACAGAGGTCATTGTTCCAGTTGTATGTTCATTTGTCAACTCTTTACCATATTACTAACCATCAATAAAAAAAGAATATAAATTGATAAAAATCATAATATGATTGATTTATATTTTAATTATAAAAGAAATCAACCATTCATACTCAGCAGACTTCTTCTTGAGGGCCCAGGCGGCTCAGGAAGTAAAGGGGGTGGGGTTAGAGGGGGTGCCTTACTCTCCATATGCATATACAATGCTCTCTTTACTGCAAACCAAACACACCCCTCCTTTCTCACAGTGTGTCCAAACCGTAAAGAGAAACAAGCATTCATGACCAAAAGTACAAAAGAATTTATCCGTTGTCCAGTTTATTCATATAAATTGTGTGATACACTACAAATTACATCGGACTGGGCTGCAATTACGCATAAATCTAACAAAGCAGTAATTTTACTTTGGTGGGCAACAGGTTTTGTTTTACATTCAAACATGATTCCTTTGTGATCTTGGATATGTTCTTTACTTAAACATCGAGTATGATATATGGCGAAATGGCGTTAAATATATCAAACGTGGACATGTTTTTAAGCTGTGAAACTTTATTAAGTTAAACAGACAAACAAAGTTCCCCATATGACCCACTTTATCGACAACTAATTTGATTGCTATATTGGCTAAACTATACACATGTATTCTGCATTCCCTCATTTAATAACACTGACTTTACATTCAAAGGGCTCTTGGATTTATTCGAACATGGTACAGTACTTTCCTTGCAGAAATAAATTGCACCATAGCACTGTTTCGGGCAGCGTCATGTTTTGTGACTGCAATGCCTTTGTGGAGGCGATGGGCGGTTCTGAACGCAGATGGCGCTGTTGAGCATATATTTTGTTTCAGTCCCGTTTCCCTCCATGGTTTCTCCTCTCTCCGACTAACTTAGCGTTTGGCTCAGTTCATTATACAGTCCTATATTCTCCCTCCATTAGGGCATCTCTGCCTTTGGACTGAAGATCCCACCAAAACCCAAGAGAGAAAAGTTTAACTTTCATAGGGCAAGATGGACATGAAAAAGAGGATCCACTTGGAGCTAAGAAACAGGACACCGTTTGATGTGAGTCGTGCTTTTTAAAACCAACCCTTAGTTTTCTGGCTAGCCTTGCTAGCCAGCTTGCTACTTTTTTGCTTTGCGAGTGACCTGTGTGGCTAACGTAATGGTGACCACATGGGCTTTAGATTATGTTTCTCGTTTATAATAGGGCGGAAAACACTCGCACAACAAGCTTAATCCTATATACAGTTCTGGATTGGGCGTATAGGGGCAACGAGACGAGAAAAGCTATATTCAATCGTTACTTTGAAACGGCGATTCCTCAGCTTGCTGGCATTATTGCAGTGCTTTAACCGTTTCGCAGCCTCTTTGGTCAGTGGTGCACACACGATTCAGCTCGACTCCACCGTTGTAGCACAATTAGTAAACTTCTTTTTACGCTGATTTATTAGGAAATTTCCCCCCTGCGCCGCGTTTGGCATTCACAGAGTGGTATATTTTATACAGACCTTGGAAGCCATGTTTGCTGCTAGCATAACTGCTAAAATGGGGCGCTTTTATTAGAAATGCTCTTTACAACTCCAAGGCGTTCGTGCAAAAAATTGAGTTTTGGTAACATGTAACGTTAGTTGAACGGGCCACCGCCGATCACGAGTAATGCCTTGAAATTTCTGTAGAGTACGTTAACGTTGATATCAAATGGCCAGATTCAGCAGCGACAACAAAAAAACAGTCACTTGATTCACGAGTCATCCATACCATTACCATTTAACGTTAAGCAACTGTTACTCTTACCGTAGCCAGTTAAGATTTACAAAAACATACGGAAAAAAGCCACCTGATCCAGTGATCGTGGTGTGTTTAAAGCCACGTTTGAAGCTGTTGCGATTTGTAAGTTTTTAAAGGGAGTGTGCAGCACAGTTATTTCCCTAAAATAGCTTGCACACATGTGTAGCAGTAACGCTGCCTTTTCATATCGCTGCATCCACTCGTCTAAACATTTCATACTTATTTAATAAAGTCTGGTGATCAGATGATTCCGAGTCAGAATTATTCAGACAGCAGCCCCCTAACTTAATATTTTTGTTCCCGCTCCCGCCATATTACCCCCTTCGTTACGCTGGCCAAAGGCAGCAAAATGCATCCAATTGTACTCTTAAAAACATTGAACACAACGATTCCATCAGTCGGATTTTGCCAATAAGGCTAAACTTGACGTTTGCAACTAAACTGGTCGTTTTGCTGGCCAGCAGTCTCAGTAACGGAGTCAGCCTGCTTGAATGACACGGAGATCCGGTGCACCGCGCTTGATGCGTGGGCAGCCAAAAACTCGGCAGTCGGCGTTCCCTCTCGACCCATGCACGAAATAAAACTAATTTAACACTGAAAAACAACTTAAGTAACCTTTAAGTATCGATGATTACTCTTTCTAAACAGCACTTAATGCCTTTTAAGTGTTCAGAGAACTGCATACTGTATCTCAGGAATCGCCATGTTGTCATTCTGTCGTCTTTGAAGCTCTGGGAGAAAGGAACTGTCTCCATCTTTGTTTTTACTAAATTTCCGTTCTCAATATATTTCCTTCGCCACTTCGACCTGAAAACGATGCGGTACCCTGTAACAAACTGGCAATATCGCTCGCTCGCTCGACGACAAAGAATATTCCACTTCCCCAATGAAAGCTGGTTTTACAGAAAAAAAAGAGAAAATCTTTACTAAGGGTGTATTCGCAATCCTTTCCGTTGCTGTTGGGTTGGCTAATGGCGGGCAGACAGACCTCTCTAGCTGCTCCTCTACTGCACGGCAGCGTTTAAAAGGGGCAATGGCTAGCCTGTAGCAAGCTAGCTCACAAAAATCATTGCATTTGTCATTAGTGACTGCATCAGCAGGCCATGGGAAGCTACTGCTTTGCTCTTCCTTGTTTCAAAGAAATCATTTCACCAACTGTTGGGTCCGGAAAATTAGTGACTGAAAGTGTCTTTAGACAGAGACACAGTGTCCATTTTGGCGTTTTACTTGAGAAATCGTGATATTTGACGTTTGACAGCAACTTTTTTTGCAACGTTTTTGTGTAACTGAATTGCGCAACCAGTGTTAGCTTGAACTGAGTCAAACTAACTCCGCCTTCAGACTTGTTTTTCTTACATTTTACAGCAACTACAAAAAAAGACTTTCAATTATTTTACATAAATGAAAGGGACATTTTGCTGAACACCATCATCCCCTAAATAAACACGTTGTAGCCATGTCGTTTGCCAGCTTGTTGTCTTGAAATTCAGTGTACAATAATTACATAGATTTGTTTTTTGAGGGAGTCAAAAAATATTTTTGCAATTTTATAAATATGATTTGTCTTTGAATAATTGTAATTGTTGATCAGCATATTTCAACTAAATGCACAAAACAGTGTTGCTCAAGTGTTTTATGTCATCTCACTTTTCTACATTTTTTAGGTACGAGAACTTGTCCTCGATAATTGTAGATCGGTTGATGGAAAAATCGAAGGCCTTACACCTGAGTTTGTCAACCTCGAGTTTCTCAGTTTGATAAACGTTGGTTTAATCACAGCCTCCAATCTGCCTAAACTAGGAAAACTCAGAAAGGTAAAAATCATATTTCTCCTCCATACCTTCTTGTAAGAGCAGGATTATGAAAAGTGCGCACAGGTATAATATTTCTTTCTGCTCTCCCTCAGCTGGAGTTGAGTGACAACAGAATCAGTGGCGGCCTTGATGTTTTAGCAGAGAAACTACCCAACCTCACACATCTAAACCTGAGTGGCAACAAATTGAAAGACATCAGCACTTTGGAACCATTGGTATGCAGTCACTACACATATGCATCCACTGGTTTATCCATCTGAATGCAAACATTGTGCTTTATGTTGTTTTGTCTCATGTTATAAAAGAGCTTAATGGTTAGTTAATTAGTCAAGAAACTTGCAATAGCTATACAAATTCTTGTAGTGAACAGGGCTGTATTGATGTAAATGTGGTTTCAGATGATTAGCTGTGCTCAACCCACTGCTTACAAATTGTATATACATTTATCATTTCAGCTCTGCTCTCTACAGATTTGGATATTAATTTTTAAACAATCTGTTGTTACAGTTCATCATGTACTGGAATGACCCCTTCAAGTTCAGCAAGCTCCTGCTTAACAGTAGCACATGTAGACACTATGTAACTACTCATATGATTTTCCTATAATAATTTTGAACACATACAAGAACAAAACAGAAACTTTTGCACAAATTGCAATCTAAGAAATTTAAGTGTACACACTCAAATTTTCTTCATAAAATAAAAAATAAAAAAGTTTTTTGTCTTATCTGGGACATTAATTACCTTTCATAAATTAAAATATTTCAGTGAATTGTTCAAAACATCTTCTGAGGCTAGCATTGCCAAAAAGTAGTTCTGCCGACAATCCCCAATACAACAGATAGAGAGATATAAAAGAGATAAACCCTGTTGAAATGGCTTAGCAAAATAGTTACCTGTTATTCCAGTACATATAACCCAACTTTGGCATGTAGTATCCTTAAAAAAAAGACATTAGAGGAGTTCAGCACAAGTTTCTCACCACTGTACTCCACTGCATCTGATCAATAGAAAAAGCTGGATAACCTGAAGAGTTTGGACTTGTTCAACTGTGAAGTGACAAACCTGAATGACTACAGAGAGAGTGTGTTCAAGCTGTTGCCTCAGCTCACCTACCTGGATGGTTATGACATCGAAGACAGGGAAGCCTCTGACTCTGATGGCGAGGTGGATGGAGACGGAGTAGATGATGATGAAGATGAGGGTAAGATTTTCTTCCAGTATCTAAAAGATACATTGCCTGGCTTCTTGCAACAATTCTAACCTTTAGTCCACAATCACTGATGCTAAGTATGAAAATAATATACCGCTAAATAAAACGAGGATACAATTAAACCTTACAGTGAATGCATGCATGAACTTTTGCTTTAACTTCAAAAAGTTTATTTTCCCATGTCTCTCACTTTGAACATTCATAACTGATGGACTTTGATTAAAGGATAACTCCACTTTATTTGCAATTGACTTTTTGTCACTTTTATATCGCAGAAGGAGAGGAGGAGGAAGATGAGGACGGAGAGGAGGAGGACTTTGATGAGGAGGAGGATGATGAGGAAGATGAAGAGGAGGTAGAAGGAGAAGAAGATGATGATGAGGTCAGCGGAGAAGATGAGGTAACAAATAAAACATGGCAGGATTTTTTTTCCCCTACATATACATTTCCTTACACAGAGTCCAGGTACAATATTTCTCTTTTAACATAAGCATTTTTTGTTTACCAAGGAGGAAGATTTTGGTCAGGATGGGGAAGTGGATGAAGAAGATGATGATGAAGATGAAGATGAAGACGGTATGTACCAATTTCTTAGTTTAAATGGGGAGGATTAACATTAAGACACATTAAAAATTAAATCAAACATTAAACACCAACTAATATTTAACTCCAGTAAACTGCTACTGTAGCTCCATCACAACACTACATCAGTTTCTTTTTTACATTAAAACTTCAAACTCCCCTTAGGGCAAAGAAAAGCCCTTAATTATGATTTAAGGTCTTAATAGGTTGTATTTTGCCTTCATTGTTTTTTTGTTTGTTTGTTTGTTTTTAACATTTTGTCACAACCTCCTAATTTTTCCTAATAAAAAAATCCCAGAATTGCTGATGTATTTAACTCCACTAACTTGGACAGCAATCCATTGATTGGCAAAATAAAAAGACTGAGCATAGAATTTCATAACAAAGAAAGTGCATTTACTTTTAAGTTACTCCTGAATTCAGCAGAAACCTTCCTGATTATTGGTACTTATAACTTTATAAAGTGAGAGTACAGACAGATTCTAAAGCTGTATTTCCAAAAAGGTGGGTACACTGTGTAAAAAATAAATAAAAACAGAATGTAATCATTTGCAAATGAACTGTTTACATACAGCAGTTTGACTAAGTGTTCCTGAGCCCATGAGCAAATATGATTGTTTTCCATAGTGGTGAACCTCACACCAACTTTGCTTGTAAACTACTGAGCCTTTTGAGGACGCCCCTTTCAAATACAATCATAGTACAGACACCTGTTACAACAAACGAAACTGTTTACCTGTGGAATGCTCACAACAGGTATTTTTAGAGCATAACACAATTTTCACAATCTTTTGTTGAGTAAGTCCTCCAACTTGTTTTAAAAATGTCACTGGCTAGGATTCAGAATAAACATTTTTATAGAAATCAGCAAGGGGACGAGGTTAATTAGTACATTATTTGTCTTTGTGTTATTTTCAATTTAGTTTATGTCAAGAAGGATTTGCAAATTATCATTCTGTTTTATTTATGTTTTACACAGCATCCAAATGTTTTTTGTATTCAGGGGTTTTACACACTACATAGTATCATATTGCCTTTTGTGTTAGTGTGTGGGCAAAGGTTAGTGTTTAGATGTACCTAAACTGTAGTTGGCTTAAAAGAAGTTAAGCTTTATTTGCAAAAAAGGTGCATTATCAAGGTGACTTGCCAATTGTACATAAATAATAATAATAAAAAAAATTAAGAATTGGGTAAGGGTAAAAATGACAATTTTGTGATTGTAAAATAGGAGAGAAGGGCTGGTTAAATATTGAAAAATATTAGTACTAAAATACTTACCCCTAAGTGTTAATTTTTAGTAGCCAATTGTGTAACATAGTATGTAGGGATGGCAAAACATCATACTGACCATTTACAAACATCGCCTGCACTAACCTACAGTCATACTAATAATGCTGAATTAATCAGGTTTATTTATTATTACACTACATTTATGTTAAAACGCTGAGGTGTTTCTAGAATATGGGGTGCACACAAACTGCATTACATCATGTTATTCCTGTATTTCTACTGAGGATGGTTGGTTTGGTGCCTGTGGGTGGAACATCTTTGTTGTATTTCCTGTTTTGCTAAGACTGAAGTTTCATGGTCCTGTACCCCTGACACACCACATGACGCAGATTTCTCTTTGCCCCCAGAAGCAGAGACTGGCAAAGGCGAGAAGAGAAAGCGAGACCCAGAAGATGAGGACGACGACGATGACGATGAAGATGATGATTAAGAGCAAGACTGAAAACGAGAGCCTATCGAGTTACCCTTCCTCCCCAACAAACCCGAACGTCCGCCCTCCTACAATCCGCACCGCCTTTGTAATCCACGTCTACCCCCCCAGCTCTGAGCTCTTTTTATGGGGCAAGACTGTACTGGATGGGTGGGCCAAGTGGAGCTGCCCCACCCTTTTTTTTCTCCCCCTCTCCCCCCCATGGAACTGAGAGCCACCCAACACCTTCCACCTCACCCACCCCAAGGCCCAGAGGTTCTCAGGCAGCCCAGCACTCAGCATTCCACAATTTCACTGTCGATCCCTCTTTATGTATTCCCGTGTGAGGACTTTGGGACTGGTATCTAGTTTTGGGTCTGTGCTTTTAATATTTTGTTGGATGAATTATTTTTTGTTGTTGGGTTTATTATTTCTCATTTTTTGTCTTTTTTTTCTGATCCTTATTTTTCCCAATAAAATTATTGCTATAGCAGCTGTGCAACCAGCGAGCCATGATTTTTAGTGTG
Organism: Ctenochaetus hawaiiensis; assembly: GCA_029783645.1. Classification (NCBI taxonomy): domain Eukaryota; kingdom Metazoa; phylum Chordata; class Actinopteri; order Acanthuriformes; family Acanthuridae; genus Ctenochaetus; species Ctenochaetus hawaiiensis. The sequence goes on from JAPZDY010000020.1 coordinate 2,457,252, forward strand.
GCCGCCTGTTGCACAAATCAAGGTTGTAGCTACATTTTTACTTTCTGTATGACAAAAAAACAACTTTGTAAATAAAATGTTAACATTTTGTGCTCTTTTTCTTGTTCTGCCATGCTTTTCTAGTGTACCAAAAATTTACTTAAAAGGATAAAATGATGGCCAAGTAATCTTTTTTTCTACCACACCTGCTATCATGCTAGCATCATGTCCTCTGCACTCATGGTGAATGTAGAGAGTCTGTAGAAAATGTTCTGTTCTTTAAAGACAGGTTAGGGTTAAAAAATGCGATTCTTGCAACCCTACTCTTTAAATAGAAGTAATTTTTGGTTGCAGTATTCATTTCTCCTCTTCACACACACCAACTTTACCTGTAGCTTATGCTGTGGGAGGAAAGTCTATAACAGTTCAGTCAAGCAAAACATTTTTAAGGTTTGATCTTTTAGAATAAAATTCTCTCTGGTAATGACCAACTTTGGAGCATTCCTATTTGATTTGGCAAACCAATCAAATGGATTAGCATGCTGAAGACTCATATTTGGCTTTAG
>JAPZDY010000020.1:2514997-2526128 GCA_029783645.1 Ctenochaetus hawaiiensis
CAAAATCTTTTTTCTTTTTAAATTTAGTGGGTGCGGCTTATATTCAGGTGCGCTCAATAGTCCGGAAATTACGGTATCTTTTTTTCTTTTTTTTTTACCTTTATTCTATGTAACTAAAGTGCGTTGCATTCATGAAATCAATGAACTGGTGCAGAGAAAATATTTTTTTTCTGCATGCAACAAAAACATTTTGAACATTTTGAACTCCAAAAAAAAGACGCTTGAGTACGCAACAGCTGAACTGATGTCTTTAATTTGTTGTCTGGTAAATGTTCTGTTTTCTTCAGAAACTTTTCTTTTCTTGGAGTTATTCATGGTTGGCCTACCGGGGGTTGAAAAGCTCAATAAATTGCACGCCAGTGGGTGTCACATATGTCATGGTTGTGACGCATATTTTGAGCTACAAAAAAAAAAGGAAAGTAAAAAAGAAAATAAACAAGTTTTTTTTAATGTTACAAGAGCACCATAATCTTCAAATCTAGAATTACATTTAAAAAATAAATGAAATAAAATAAAATAAATTTAAATTTAAATTAAATACTCATTATTTATTTTCCAAAGACACAGTGAGCCGCAGCAGAGCGGTGAAAGAGCCGCAGGTTGCTGACCCCTGATCTAGTTGGTCTATTTGAACTCCAGCACTTACTAAGACCTCTTAACCACCAGAAAGTGACATTTCATGCCCTCAAGATTCATTTCTTCTCTTGGTTTAACTTGACAAAGTCATGTAGGTGCCCAGAATAGGGGCAAAGTTTCCCTGAAGCCAGGAGTATGTCAAGTGATAGCAAGTGTTCCACCAGACTAGTGCACCAAAGTTCATGCAATTTAGCAGACTGCCACTGCCAGACACCCACTGCAAAATCTAAAGAGAAACAGAATGATGGCCAACTTCAGGGGGATGCATGAAGAGAGTAATTCTGGAAACCCTGGAGGGTTGGTTAAGTATGGATAAAACGTTTTTACCTTCATCCTGACACAAAAACTAAAACTATTAAAGAAACATTTGCATCTACAGCCCAAACATTGCTATCCTGCAAAGTATAAGCTATAAATTGTGCAGCACCCACGCTGTACATTTGTAAGCAAGGACTTGTAAATAAGAGAGCAAGACAAACAACAGTGGAGGTCTCTCACTCTGACAGGAAGAGACCTAAAAGCTGCTGCAGCACACACTTTCTGAACGGACAGATAAGAGTTTCTGCAGCACAGCAAGGAGTCCAACCCAAAGTAGGTGTAAGGTTGACATCATCTGAACAAAAACACTAAAAACGCTTCTGTGTTTCTCTTCCTCTAGGTCTATACTTGTGCACTCCCCCACACTCTAACTGTAAACACTAGGCTGACTAGTGCTTCCAGATCCGAGAGGAGGAGTGCACCTGTATGTCACTCTAATGAGGAAGAACTGGGTCATAAAGCTATACGTTAGGGATGAAGAAGTGGTAGTAAAGAGTTAAAGGGAAGCAAGATCCCCCAACACATGGGCCAAAAAGACCCCTACTACAGATGCCAAGCCAAAATATCCAGCAAAGGTGCCGCCCAAACACTCAAAACACACGCACAGACACAGTATTTACACACTTTACTCACCCGCCGGATGATCTTATCGCCCTGAAAAACCACAATGTGACATTGTTCTTTTCACTGTTGTTGACACTTTAACCTTTAACCACAGCATTAACCTTTGTTTGTTTGCCAAAAATATGCACAGTCCAGTCCGTTCTACCCAAACACACATAACCTGTTGGTATCTTAGCAATCCAGTATCTTGGTGCCACTGTTAGTGTCCTACCTGGGAGAGGATGTTGGTGCACTGCTGCAGCAGGGACACAGGAGGCTTTCCCAGGCTGGTGGCCAGTTGAACCCTGAGCAGCTGCTCCTTCTGGGTGAGATTGTCCTGCAGGGCATGAGCCAAGGCCACAGCGGCACACCAGTTCGACAGGGAGTCTGCAGAGAACAAGCCTCCACACAGCAGCTGACCCGCTGAGATGGAATTTGCTGGGGGAAAAAATAGAGCCAATCATGAAATTCATAATTATGAATAAAGCTGAGAGTATCAGGCAGATAAACAGTCCATCCATTTTTAAGTGTGATGATATGCAAAGTGTTGAAAGGCAGAAATGTCACTCTTCTAGAAGGAAAACTTTTATTCTGGGTTGCTAATAGGAGTAGAAAGACTCAAAAAAGACTCAAGCTTCACACTTAAGTATGATTATAGCTTTGTTAATAATAAAACTTTAAAGGGAGATATTTCTGATGGATCAAAGTGAAATTAAATAAGGTCCTTCTCCACAGTGCATTATCTACACTAGATAGGAGTTGAATAAGTACCTCATGCATCTCCACTGCTTAAAAATCTTAACTATCCCTTTCGCCTTAGTGCCCTGGTGATACTCAAAAAGCTGTTAAAATAGACTGTTCTAAGTCACTGAATTCATTGAACTGTTTAACCCACTAGGACTGAGGATGTCTACAAACTCTTAAAAATTACAGAAAAAACATCTAACAATGCCACTTGTAAATTCTCAGGTTTTTTTTACTGACCATCAATAGTAGAGGGCAGCAGTGTAGCCACAATCTCGCCTTGGCCTTTCTGATTTTTGTAGAGGAAACACTGAAAACAGTAAAGGACTGCACAGCGAAGCACAAATGGTTGCCTCTCATTGACCATGGACATGAGCAATACCACAATAGCAGGTCTATGAGATGAAGAGGAAAAGATCAGACAGAAAGTCAGTCAAAATTTACTATCAGGCAGACATAACAGATTTAATGTCATGGTTGTCTACCTTGGTGGGTTTGAAGGAGCGTTGACTGATGCAAAGTAGTCCTGGTTGACCTGTGAGCCTCTGATAACTTCTGATACAGTGTTGATGGTCTGACAGAAAAAGGGCAAATCACAAGCTTGAATGCAGTATGTCTTCAATGAGACAAGCCTTCAGAGTAAACTGTTATTTTTCATGCACTGGTAATAGTCCCTTAATACCACTGCCATTACCTCAGTGAGGATGTCAGCAGGCACGCCGGTGGCCATGAGGATGGTACACAGCTGCTGCAGCAGGCCACACTGGTACATGGACTTCTGACAGCTGGCTGTAGCTCCAGGAGAGTTCACTGGAGATACCATGACTCGCACCAGCTGGGAAAAGAACATTGTGTAAATTTCAACCAAAATGTATTTGCTCATTAAATTGGTTAAAGCAACAGTTAAACATGACTGTTCTGCATTACCTGCAGCATGAGGTGAAGGTTGGTGACCTTCTGAGCAGACCAGCCAGAGTTATCATCACCGACATCAAACCAGGGCTTCATTCTCTGAATGTATGAGCCCTCCTTGAAGAAGTTCTGGTTGGAGCTGTTGTTCTTAAGCAGGTTGAGCAGCAGCAGCAAACAGTCCTCCACCACAATTCCTGCACCAAGGGACAAGGAGGTGCATTAAGACAATATATCAAAAGAAAAACAACAATCTTACAAGAATTGTAGCCACAATGCTTTATTGAATGTTCAAATTGTTTACCTCCATCACTGCTGCCTTCTTCTGTGATAATGTCTAAAAGCCGCTCAAAAGCGTTTTCAAATGCCACAATTTTCTGAATGGCAGCGTTGCTTTTGGTCAGCTGTTGAAGCAGCAGCAAGCCCTGGTAGAAATGAACAAAAGGTTGTCATGCACATCCTGCAAATCTGGTTGTCACAGCATAATAATCCTACTAGACAGTCATTATAAAATGACCAGTATTAAAAACTTAGCTGTGTATTCAGACCAAGAACAGCCCTGCATTAAAAACAGGTGGAGGGGACTGCACTGGTGGGGTCGTGTTGTTTAAGGTGCCAGTGAGACAGAAAATACAATTCAAATGATCAGTTCAAGTAACAGATCTGTGACTTTAATGGCTTTTCAAAACCATTGCTGCTTTTTTAACACTCTTAACAAAAGTTGTACAAGGCTTGAAAGCTATCACAGCTGCAATTATTTCATTTTTTATTTCTGCTATTGTGGTAACATCAATAATAACAGCTTTCACATTAGAGAGTAAGTAGTAACCAGGAATACGCAATTGCATATATGTCATTGGTCAATTTAGCCTTTGGCAGTTTTGTCAGATGACTTCACTTAACATTGCAGCAAAAAGCTAAGCCCCATACAACCCTGTAATTTTTTGAGTCCTCTGTGTTGACAAAGATGCTGCAACAACATATTAGCCTCATTTAATGAACTAACGTCACTTATATATAGAGTCTGATGTGACCTTAGTTAAGGAGGCTTTTATGGGTGGTTTTGCATAAAAATAGCAGCTTAAATACAAAGGATGAGTACTCACATCATTGCGAATTACTTCTCTAGAGTCTGCCAACAGGTCCATCAACCTGGAAACACCTGCAGACGGACACATAAATGATCATTTTGCTCTAAGGAAGATATTGACAAACTGACTCCTATTTTTGTGTGACCGTCAGATCTTTGGACCTTTGAATTTGGGGAGGAAACTCACCCATTGGGCTGACCAGGATGATACCCTGAACCTGGACACCCTGGTTCTTCAAGAGAGCAGTCAATAGCTTTACTCCGGGCCATCGCACATGAAAGTCGAACTCCTTAAAATACACAGAGATGCATAAATATGTCATGCAGCTTTTTACACAAACACAGATTTCCTTCAACAGCAGCAGAAACAGTGCAGTACCTCCAACAGAGTGAGAAGCAGGGTCACATGTTCAGGGTCCTGAATGAACTTGTCTGTGAACTGGGCTCCCAGGTCATCTGCCTGCTTCTGTGCATTCTCATCTGTGAAAGAGATTTAAGACTAAAATCAGTTAAATCTCCAATTAATACTAGAGCAGGAGTCATTAGTCTAACAAGAGACCAGTTGGTTTGTTCATAGCAATCAGCCTGAGCTAGACATCAATAATTATTGGACAACAACATTTTCTGCACACTTTATCAAAAGTGATTTTCTGCTACCGAATAATGACTTAGCAAATATTTTCATTTTCAAGAATGCTCAGGGTGATACTTGTGAACATGCCCTCTGGAAAAATAAAGGGTGACACACAAATGAGGGGCAGCTGGATGGTAGGGTGAACAGGGTTAACCAGGTGATCTCAGTGAGGTTATTGTTAAAGGGATTCTACTTTGTTTACACAGGAACAGACATTTATTACAGGATGAGCACAAAGCTTAAGTGTGACGAGCTATAGCAACACCACTGCACTGAGCCTAAGTGTGTAAATCAACTAGTAATCTGGCCACAACTTAATAGGCACCTGAACTTAAACAGTATATGACAATGCAGGTAGTTCTCTATGTTTTTACCCATGTTTTTATTTATCCATCTCTAAGATTGGAATTTTGGTGATAGTAATGAGAAGCTTCAGTAATCAACATCTATATGGCAACGATTGGTCAAGTGACTATGTATGTGTACCTTGTATGGGTAGGGGTTACAGTTGAGCCCATTCAAAATTATCACCTGTCTTTACAGTTTCCCTTTAAGTCTACAAAGCATTTTACCTTCTTTCAGTTTAGTGTTTTGATTATCCCGCTGGCAACTTGAAGGCTTTCTTCTTCCCTCTCAGTGCTCTAACCAGTGTTATCATTTATCCCAGCTGCTGGCAGCTGTTTTTGGTGAAAACGCTCTGATAAGCCAGTTGTAGCACATCTGCTCAGCACCAAATGGCAGAAAAAGCTAACAACTGGCAAATGCACATTATTGTGCATTTATCATCGAAAGAGGAAGATATTTACAGATATTTAAATACAAACACACATCTTTCAAGTGGTCAGAAACTCCAAGATGTATGCAAAATGTGCTCTGATTGTGTGAGATGTGTAAATAGGGAAATATTTGTTTGTCATAGCTGCTTTTAAAGGGACCCATCACAAAAATCAACTACTATAAATTAGACAAAAAACAAGCTAACAAAACACAACAAAAAAAATCTTTCAATCTTACTAGAAATCCACAGATCTAATAACATTTACCAGCTACCATGAGACAAAGGGGAGTAAATATGATTTTATAGTAATTTTGCTCAATAATACCAACAAAGCACTTAAGAAGCAATAAACACTAACAGTATTATATAATCACAAAAACAGCAAGCTATTAAAATGTGAGGGAAACACAGCAGTGAGACATGACATATTAACAGACAGAGGTTCAGGGATTTAATAATATTAATGAAGCATTCCTGCTATCACCCAAACACCTTCTAGTCACTTTAACGTTGCAAACATTTTTAGCAAAGTTAGTTATCTAAAAGTACTCTAACTACTGCACTGATAAGTTAGTTTCAGTACTGACCAGGCATAGAAACATTCGTATGCTTCCCTGAGACAGGGATAGGAGTTACTGCGTCTGTGAGAGCAGGGGGGGAAGTAAGTTTAAAGCCTCACCCAAAAGCTAGCATTCATGTCAACCACTCTGAAGAGGTGTAGATTCAGCTGACTGATTCTTGTGAAGACATGCCACAAAAACAATCAAAACACAGCCTGTAATTTTATCAAGTGTTTGCAATCTTTGCACTGCATGAGGTGCAAACCAGACTATTAATGTGCTCCTTTTCCACAACCCAATCAAGAAGAACTGATTTGTAAGCACTGCTGGTGGTTAGAGGGGTGGCATCATGCATAGTCAAAGAGTTTTACCTTCTGATTCATCTGTAGGGTTAAAACATGGAAGAGAAGAGAGACGAGAACCTTTATACATATCAGTCATTTACATTACACAGACGAGGGGAATGCAAATCAACTGATGTCCAGTTGACAAGAATTATAACTTATTTACGCATGCAAACAAAACGAATGGCTTGGTTGGTCATCACTGTTAACAGTAGCCACACAGTCAGGAGGAATCATGTTCAAATTGAAGCCAATTAAATGAAAATTTAATATTTCCAATAAATGTAGGAGGGCTCAATACCTTGTTCTTCCTCTTCATCATTGCAGATGATGTTGTACAGTGTGTCCAAAGCATAGCCAAGGATTTCAGAGTCAGACCTGTTTAATTAGCAGGAAGAAGCAGTGTATTAACAAAACACAAATTTTTAACTGTTCACAGAACTTCAGTCAAAAACACTTGGTACACATTACGTTATGACAGGCCTATATTAAAGATACAACACCAAAAATAACACAAATACTACACAAACGTACCTGTCAGTTTGCAGTATGTTAATTAAGTGATCCATTGCCTGTGTGCCAACTTCCATGCGGTATTTCTACAAAAGAACAGTAGAAATGCAAAGCAAGTTTATTTGTATAGCACTGTTAACCATCAAGTGATCAAAAAGGCTTCATGCAAGATGTGAAAAGGAATTAAGAAAGTAATGCAATAAATATTGACACAAAAGGATTTTACAGAGTAAAATGAAAGAATGATTGTCTATCTGATTAAACAGGTGCATAAAAGTTACAACCCAGCCTTGAATAGTCCAAATTTAATTTAAAAAAGGTATTTGTGAACACAAAACTTAGGATTCCTGACTGAAGTTGTTTTCTGGTTTGTTTTTGGTACGTGGTGCATCGGAAAATATAATGCAGCCTCTCAGTGTAGCAGATCACAACTGTTTTGTTGAGGCTAAACCAAAATGGAAGTAGAGATGTGACAGTAATACTCATAAGATCGATGAGTCAGTGTCAAGAGAGCATTTTCAAAAGTATCAGAATCAGTGTGGACAAACAAAACATTTTGTATTGTATTTCTGCATTCTATACATCATTCTACATATCCATGTCTGTATTTTTTGACCAGCGCTGACACCACCACTTGTAAATGTGCAACCCTGTGCCTCTTAAACCCCTTATTCATGCCTGATCAACTCATTACTCATGGTTGATGGGGCCGCCAGAAACACAACTGTCTATGAACAGGACCAACTTCATGTCAATGATTACTTCTTTTAAATCAGCAAAGTTGAGTTGAGACTTTTATCCACGAGTGTGACAGAGGAGAAACCATTAACGAATGTCTCCATTCATTTCCATGACATTACAGGAGAAAACAGGAGAGCATGGATTTAATTCCACTTCTATTTATCTGTTGACAGCTACTCCAGTAAATTACAAAATGTTATTACAGTAGACATCCACTGGATTAAAAAAAAGAACAGACAATATCCGTAATATTTATAAACACAAATTATTACTTGCAAGTCCCATCATACATACACTTAGTTGCCAGTTTATGATTAATGGGATAAAAATTTAAGAAATACTGAAACAGCCCAGGAATAAAATTTGACCCTTCAGAAGGTTGTAATTTTTAGCTTTACTGGTTTTATACCGAGAAGTGTTATTAGAAACACTCTTTATAAAACCAAATACTTTTGTGCTAAACCACAAACTCAAAATGATCACACAACTAAACCTACAATTCTCTAAAAACAATTTAAAATAAAATCAAACACTGCAACCTTAATGAAGGGACAATTTATTGTAGGCTGGTTTAAAATGAAACAGTTTTGGCTAAGTGTACCTAATGAAGCTGCAAATGAGTGTATTTGCACTTCACCTGTTTCCAATAATTTTGTCTTCACTTTACCTTAGAGAGGGACTTAAGAGCCCGGACAGCATCTCTGCGGTCTTCTAGGAGCGTCGAGGAGGCTACCCGGTCACACAGCTTCTGGATCTGTAAAAAGAGGAGTCATTACTTGTTTTACAAGTACTTCCATCAGATATATAGCTAAGAGTATGTGCCTGTACTAATATATCTGTACTGGGAAGTAAATTGCAGATCAGCGGAAATGTTGTCTCATACTTCAAAGGCAAGGGTTACAAGGCATTATTCTTTACCAAAGGTCTTCTTTTGACACATGGAACTTCATCTGAGGCTTTTTTAAATGGAGATTTAATTTTAGTTATCATATTTTATGAGATCATACTCATCCAACCATTTCCTACTGGATCACTTAAAGGTTCAGGTGAAGACAAATCCCCTTTTTAACCCCAAAAGAGTCACAAACTTGTCCTGTGATCTCCTCCCATTGGTAAACAACTCCAGATCAGAGCAGATTAAGTGTGACTTTGGGTATGTATCCCCACAGAGTCTCATTATTCCCACAGAGCCCTTATTTTGCCCATAACTCTCCCAAAGGTGCTGTAATTTTCATCAGCTGTCAACTGGCATCTGTTCCTCTGCTCCACCCATCTAAACAACAAAACATTTAAAGCCCCTGAAAAAGTACCACAGCCTACACAGTCAAACACTGACTTTGATCAACCTTAATATTAGGAATGAAGCTTTTGCAACCTTGGAAAGGACCTATAAAGTATTTCAACAAATCCTTTGTTTTTTGGCCTGTAAGGCTGAGATAATTGTCGTGTGAGGAGGAAAACATCCTTGTAACCTAATGTTAAGTGTAACAGAAATGCTATTTTAATGCTTCCTTTTCATATTTGTTAATATGTAGATGAATTTAACTATTCAGGATTTTAAAGGTTAATAAAGTAAAACAAAAAATCAACAGAGATTTGTAAGCCGTAACATATGCCACATCTTTTTAATTTAAGGGGCTAAAAAAATTGGGAAACACTAGTCTAGAGGCCAGAATTACAACATGTTCTCAAGAAAACAATTGCAATGAATTCTATGATGAAGACAAGCAACAAAATTAATTGATACTGCAGCAAATGAACTACACTTTACTCAACAATTTATTGATGTTAAGTTACTATAGTAAATGCCAATAGTGAGTAAGACAATCCTGACATGAAAATTTAACACATTGTGTCTTAACGAATGTATTGTGCATTCTGCAGGAGGAACAAGTTGCCTCTCTGAACAGTCAAAACAGGAATGTCAACAGACAAGGATCTGATTATGTGGCTGTATGCTCCTACAATGTCAGGAGCTCTAACCAAGAAGAATGGGGCTATGACCAATACTTTACCTGCATCTCACATGCTGTTGTACATTAGTATGTTTATTTTTTCATTCTAAGTTTACATGACTTCTTATTTACTCGATTTTCCAGACATTATTTCTAAATGTAGTGAAAACAGCGGATATGTCAAAGCCAGCCTTGCTGCTGTCTGACAAATATGCTAAGTTAGCTTAGCTAATTAGCCTACTGACTAGCTAGTTGTTCCTACCTTAATTGAGGGGAAGCTTAAGTCACTTAACATATCATTATTTCTGTTTTCTCGGAGAACATTATTACCTCCTTTATAAAAGCAAACGTTTTATTGGTAAGGTGTGTGTTCTCAATCAGTCGGACACATAGTGGTAGAAACCTCAGCTAGCCGCAGCTAGCCGGGCTTGTTTCCTACCGTCTCCGCTCCGGACGGCTGCGGCCCGGCTGTCTGCCCACCCATCACTCCTCTGAAAAACTGCATCTTTACAGACGTCTTTTCAGTGCCGTATTCAAAGCGTCTTGTCTCCTGATACCCTCTCAGATCCCCCCCACAGTGATCCGTGCAGTAATTTGGTGAACAGAAAAGAAAAAATGGTAAAAAGTTATGTTTTTTTTACACTGTGTATACTGTCAGACCGACCCCGGAACACAAGTGTAACGGCACTGCGCATGCGCGCAGACGTGGCGATACGTGGCTGATCAACAGTCAAGTGAGTTGAGATGTTTAAAGGGCAAGTAAGAAGACTCACTCATTATGCTGTGTGTGAAAGATCATACACTTACTCGAATAACAATTGCTCTGAGGTATCACTGTGAAAGATAATTCAAACGCAGTAGTAAAGTTTAATCGAAATTGCTCAACTAGAGGTGTTTAATCGGTGAAACATGCCAAGTATCAAAAAGAAAACCATTCTTACTGGCCTTTGTTACTGCAATATTAGTACATTTAATAAAATTGGAACATTTTCTTCTAAGCAACCATTAAGTATCATTAGAGGAATTCAAATGTTATATGTATATATGATTTTGTTTTTTAAAAGATAAGGGCCTTGGCAGGAAAATGTGATTTTAACCTAGACTTGAGAGCCTGTCTTGTGAAGGCTCCAGCGAAAATGCAGCAGCAAGATCTTTATTATTAGGGCCCAAGCACCTAGGCGGTGCGAGGCCCTATTGTAACTGCTCCGTTTCTTCAAAACAAACCTTAATTTGACCCCCTAAACATGCTCAAAAACTCACCAAATTTGGCACGCACACCAGGACTGGTGAAAAATTCGATAAAATA
>JAPZDY010000020.1:2535095-2549700 GCA_029783645.1 Ctenochaetus hawaiiensis
AAATCTTAGTCAAGAGAAGTACTCTACAGAGACAGATCAGTCTTACTTTGGGAGGCTCCTGGGTGTTTGGTGGGGACTCCACAGGAACTGGTGAAGGTGCCTTCTCCTCCATTTCTTCCAGAACCTTCTCATCTGCTTCAGGCTTTATCTCCTCAACTTTGGGCTCTGGTTCAGGCTCCGGCTCAGGTTCTGGTGCTGGTTCCTCCATGGGCTCCTCTACTCCATTACTGTAGATTACAAAAAAGCATACAGTCACTTCCACAGAAATTTAAAAGAAAATCCATCATAAAAGAAAATGGGGGGGGGCACATTAAAATATATTATCAAGGTTATGATAAAGTTTTAGCATACGTGACAGGGTGAGGTTCGTAATAGGTGGTGCTGTTAGGGCTTTCCTGAAGTGGCTCAGGGGACGGCTGTCTCTCCTCCGCCTCCTCTTCAACTTCCTCCTCTGATTCTAATTGAGAGAAAGAAAATAAACATATTGAGAAGTTATTTGCAATAGCATCCTCAAATTTACCCACAAAAACATTAACTAAAAATTCAAATGAAAGATTTGGTCTGATTATTTGTGAAGATCTTACCCTCGTCAAGCTCAGCTTCAGAATCTCCAAAAACCTCATCCTCGTAACGGAAGATGTCATTGTGGACATAGAACTTGTTTGCCACCGAACCCTAAAAAAAAAAAGCAAGGCACATGTGTATTGATGTTATCTTTTTCTTTCCTGAAGAAAATTCATTACAGCAGCTGTAATTCAACTCCTCTTACCTACTCTGCCAGCTGAGCCAATAAAAGCTCAAATTTTAATTCACTGTTAATTAACTGCCAACCAAATTCTCAGAAAAAAAAACAGTTTGATACTCATATTATTACTTAAAGTGAATGTCTGTGAAAAGTATTGAAATGTAGAGGTACTCACCTCTGGAGCAAGCACAAAAGTTTGCATGAACTTCCTCATGGGCTGACCATTGTTCGACAGCTCTCCAAGGACTTGCACAACCACTCCATCACTCAGTGTGGCATGGGCATCCACATGCCTGATCTTTGTGTGGCATTCACTAAACTGCAGGGACATGACCTTCTTGTGGATTTCCTATGTGAAGAAAAAAAAAGGGGGGGGCAGCCAGTTATTACTTTAATATTCATTAATCAGTTGAAAGCAGGGTGATGATATATTTATAGCTAACTCCTTTTTTTATTAGACCAGATATACAGATATAAGCTTTACACAATTGGACACTCATGTTGTGTTGTGGCTTGAGGCTGTTTCCTTTCTCCTACGGTGCAAAGATTTCTTAGTGCCATGTTTAATTTAGTTAAAATTAGTCGTATTTTATCCTTACTGAAAAATTATGATTGTACAATAAACCTACTACACAGAATTTTCCATGTGAATGTACATATTTAGTCTGTAGCACTTACTGCTTGTCCATACACTGCTTCCGCCAGCTTTCCACATGGGTCAAGACCTCCATGAACATAGGAAGAATTCCTCCCATAAAACCTAGTTTGGACAGTTATATGACAGTCATACAGTGATACCAGCACCTACAGATTTAGAGTCTACCATATCACATTTTGGTAATTACCTGTGAAGGAAATCTGGTGCCTTGTTTAAGAGTGTGTAATACTGCCTCACAAACTCCCGCCCTACAAGCAGGGGACTTGGCTTCTCCATCACCATTTCTTTGGTAAACAATATTAAGTGCTGAAACAAAAGATAAACAAATGACTTAGTTGTAATATAAATATATACATTTTTCAATTCAATTTCTTTTTTATAGTTATACTTATGTTTAATTTAAAACAATCTGTTTAAGACAAGTAATTATTAAACTCAGTGGTCATTTCTGTGGCTCTAATTTAACAGTGAACTGTAGAGTTATCTGTTGCTGTTTCCAATTTGTTTTTCTTTTTATTACTCTGTGTTGTGCAATACAATTCAGTGGTGCCACAAACTAACTGCCTTAAAGAGAGTATAAAGTTGAAACAAAGCTGAACCTTTTCAAAAGAGTTTGTTTTAACTGTCCTCAAAGATCAGTTTGTTGTTAAGTGTTTTGTATTAGGCTGTATTGGTTAAGTCAAGGCATGCTAAATTAATAGGCAACTTAGTGTAGGAAACAATGACCTGGAAAATATAATCTTGGCGTCATTGGGACTGCTACATAAACTGTTTCAAGAAGGGCTATTTTAAGGAAGCCCTTGCTGATATACATTAATGTTCATTTGACCTCAAATTAACAACGTAGATGTGTTTGAAACGCAAGTATGAAGAATGGTTGACAATTTCTTTGTCTACTTAGGCCAATGTTTCCTCATACCCACATCAATCTTACGGAAGAAGCACGACAGCTGACTGTTTAGCTAACTGGCTAACACAACTGCTAACATTCAACTGCGCCATCACGTTCATCCAATGGGACAAAGAAGGAAACCGGCTGTAGCTAAAAGGGAAGCGACTGATGTGGGCATACGAGATGGGTTATGGTTAAAACGAACCTGACAACATTTCTATCATTTTTGAGTATACGCAATGCACACGTTACACAGATCGGCACGTCTCTTTGTAGATAAGTGGCCTACTGTATGAATTAGGCCTTTCGTTTCTGAGCTAACGACATCCTGCCATTTAGCCATTAATCGTGACAGACTGATCATATAAACAGACTTATATTCTAGACATTTTCTGAGCACTGTACATCTGCATTGTCAGCTAGGTCAACATTATCTAGACAATAAAAACAACTAAAGAAATAAAAATTCTACGCTTTCGGCCTCTTTGCTGTCATCTTCCATGTCTAACGCCAGCCCGGCATACAGGAAAGCAACGCAAAGCTTGCGACATTGTATGTTTGCTAGCTAGCACTAGCTTTGGCTAACTTGTGGCGTCGTCGTTTTTCCTTCAACCGGTAGTCTCTTCTACAAATTGCGGGAGGGACATAGTCAATGGAAAATATTGGTATTTCGATCACTACAGGAAAACTGCAAAGATGTCATTCTGCTATAACGTACTTTGACACAGACAACTCGCATGCTGATTACAAGCTGGGAAAACCGTCAAGTCAACGTTTCGTTGAGCCTAGTGATAGCCATTGTATTGCACCGATAAAGTATATTCATGCAATCCCAGTGGGGCTGCTAAATTGACAACAACGACGACTAGTTTCGGATCGATTGTATTATAGTCGTTACAAAGCGTACATTTGGTAATCTAACATTAAAACTTTCTCAAAGTTTGAAATAAATGACCCAAAACTTACACTGACAGTCGAGCTATCATCAATGAAACGTCTTAAGCGCTATGCTAGCTCAGAGAAAACAAAGGGAGGCAAATTTCACAAACTGTGTTCTTACGCATGATTTGAACCAGATAGTTTAAATGGGCTATTAGTACAATAGCGAGAATTTTAGCTCGAACGTTTGAATTATTACAGCATGTCTATCGAGTTTGGCTTTCACTAGACAATGCAGCTAATATTAGCTGGTGCGGTTAACATTAGCTTGTCAACCGTCTCATGGCTAATTTAGCTCACAGGAAGGCTAACTTACCTTAAGAAAGACCCTATCTATGTAGACAGAATTTCTTGTGATAAAATAACTACAAGTAACCGAATGTAAACTGTTCTGAAATATAGAGTATCCCAAGTGTATATTATAATATTCTCCACACTTTTCTATCCAACAGTTTATGATCTCTGCTGTATCAGAGATTGAAAATTTAAAGTGATAGCGTCTATTTATTGTTTTACCCCTGCAATCTGGGGCAGGGAACCCCCATCACAAATATTCAGCCAATGGACTGTTTACACTAGGTAACATAAATTATGACGCAGGAGAAATCACCACGCCCCCAAACTTTCAACTAATGCAATCTTAAAACCACACACTGAGTTTACTGCAGTTATTGTAAATTATCACGCTCCTGTTTTTTTGGTTTTGTTTCTTTTTTGCATCGTACCTCTTCATTTCTTCGGTGCTTATTTTTGCTCAACTGTAACTCCAAAAAAATCATCAATGGTAAAGCTACATTGATATATGCAAAACATAAGGAAATTTTGTTTTTTTTTCTGTATTT
Source organism: Ctenochaetus hawaiiensis (assembly GCA_029783645.1). NCBI lineage: Eukaryota > Metazoa > Chordata > Actinopteri > Acanthuriformes > Acanthuridae > Ctenochaetus > Ctenochaetus hawaiiensis. Next base: position 2,539,172 of record JAPZDY010000020.1, read on the forward strand.
GTAGTTCAACATGTTAGAATTGTTAATAGTTCATTGACAGTCCAACATTTACTTATTTAAAATCCATGAAATGGTTGTTTTATCACACAACTCATACAGTTTTCAAAAAGTACATCACAATTTTACACATTAAAAAAAGAGTTTCAAGCTGGGATGTCATTAGGGTTATCTCATAGTCTTAAATAATAGTCAGCTGCCCATATGAGACACTGTAACAGGTATTTCTTGCTGTCATCTTCCCTCCAGTTCATAATGCACTTTCATTGTAAGTGACGGAGGACAAAATCCATACTCCATATTCTAAGTAAAAAGTTATCTGATGACATACGCCTCAGTCCTCTAGTTTGTCTTTATAGAGATTCTGTCTTTAAAAAAAGGTACATATTGGCTACTAGTTCAACCTAAAATTCTATACATGCATTTTATGCTATCATCATTTATGCTGTATGGAAATAAAAACAAAAAAACATAATAAATATTTATTTCCATACAGCGTAAACTAACAAAATATAAAGGCACATGTAGAAGACTGTCAAACATATTTAGCTCACTTCATGAATAGTCAGAAATGGTAATGTCAGTACTTTATGTTAGTGGTTCCTTCTGGTCAGATGCAGAGACTAGGTTTTAAAAAGGAGATAAGTAGACGTAACTTTAAATATAGCTCCTCTTGATCAAACTGTTTCTCAAAAAAGTAAATATGGGTACTACCTTAAAATCTCATTTGCTACTGCTACCACTACTTTTACGACTATTACTACACAACTTCTACACTTCTTCTACTTCTAGTAGTACTACTAGTACTTTTACTAGTACTACTACTGCTACCAATAAAGGTAGTCAAAGTGAGGTAAATTAATCAATGCTGTATCACCGCATTGTTTCAAATATGTGCACTAAATATCATGTCAAAAAAGAATTGTGCTTTAACAGAACTTTACATAAATTTTAAAATGTGTATGCATGATGCTCTCCTGATGTTTTTAGTAGACTTGTAACTCTTAAAGATTCAGCTTGAATAAATATGGATATTGAGCACCACCAAGTGGTCAAACAAGCTTTGTAAGGCAAACATTACAGTACATGTCCTATCACTGAGCTACAGCAACATCCAATGACTTGAAAACTCATAAATCTGTGTTACAAAAACATAAGGTCTTACTTAAATATGAGAAGCAAATCACACAACTGCAATACTCTAACATGAGTAACAGTCCTGCATTAAAAACTTTATTCAAATAATAAAAAATATTAGCATTAAAATTTGCCTGGAGTAGTGTTCCAATTATCCCTAAATACTGACGTGTAATAACCACTGCATTAATGAGTACTTTTAGTGTTGTAGCTGGTAAAAGCAGGATTTATTTTGAATGCTATACTGCCAGATTTCTTAATACGTAATATGCAATAATACATCATATTTGTTTATTGATTATAATTTGGATTGATAATCTGACTCCACAAGTACTAAAACTGACATGATATGCCTATCTTGAAGTCAAAAGTACAATTTGTCTACAAAATGCAGTGGAGTTGGGTAAAATACTATGCAAAATACTTAAGTGTCAGAAGGCCTTTATTACATTCTGTTGTTCATAATAATTAATCATCAGCCCTGTTATACTTATGAGTGTAAGAGTTATTCACATTATGTTAGAATGGTCTAAAGACACATATAAAGTTGCGTTAAATGAGATATTATGGTACTTTTGATCCCAAACAGTACTTTTTAAAAATAACTGTAATTTAACAATCAACTCTAAACACCAAGCTAACCCAAAGCAGTGTTCTTCAGTCTTGAGCTGGCTCCTTGAATTGTCTAGTCCCCTAATGACGTTACATCAGTGTCCTCCTACTGCTTTTCACTGTGTTGTTCGGCTAACAAGATGTTGTTTTTATTTTACTCTTCCTATTTTACTTTTTATTTTATACTTTCCCATTGTATCACTTTGAATTATATATTTTTTAAGTCTTTAACACTGTTACTCATGCCTGCTCTGCAATAATGTATCATAGCCCTCTAAATTAACTCTTAAATCATTCATTAATTAACTATTAAAGCATACATAGCTTTTCTAGAGAAGATCCTGTTGGCTCTGCCTTGACGGTAAATAAATAAGTAAATCTACTCGATTTAACTTGAAAATTAGCTCTCCATGGCTCGGCCCCTTGTTGTCATGGCAACCACTGACCAAAACATAGACATTATGTAATGCTAACTTCTGAATTCATCTATACAATGCATCAAACACTTTCAAATAAAATTTAATGTTACTTAAGTTTTTAAATAAGATTTAGGAAAACGCTTTCGAAAAAAAAATCACCTTCGACACTAGTATGACTTTTACAAATTAACATAAAAAGACGTTCCAAAGCAGTTTAACTTAAATTTTTTTATTTCAACCGATAATTTATATAAACATTTATGCCTCAGTGGAAAAAAACTTTTGGCCTACATGGATTTTCAGTAGGAGAAAAATGTTTTCCACAGAGGTGTTTTCTATTCTTTACGGTGACGCCATGACTTCAGATGTAATCCGAGTCCGAACAAATGAGAACGAGAGCGTTTCGGGGGAACAGTCCAGGAACAAGATGGCTGTCTTGGGGCAAGAAAAGTATCTTTCTTGTCTCACGTAAACTCGGCATTTTTAAGAAGTCGTCAACAGAATTAAAATAGCTTGTTAGGTAGCAACTTTAACAACTTTAAACGCTTTAAAGGCTCCGTGCTATGACGACGGACATCGTTTTATGAAGACGCAACTGAAGATCGTTTGGTATTTTCTCAAGGAAAGTTTTCATAACGGTTTGATGAGAGCTATGAAAGCTACTAACAGTGGCTATGAGAAACAGGTTAACGTTTTTTAATGTCTAGTTTGTTACTTTAACTTACGTACAGTTTAACGTTTTATGTGTCTCGGTTACTTAGTTAGTTATTTTACTGTCTTTACATATTCACCCGCTTTGGTTTATTGACGTTACACCGTCCTCAAGCCAAAAATGCCTCAGCCGATCTGAGCATTTATGAGAGGTTTTTGCGTCCTTACATTTAGCTAGCAACCAGTCTGAATCATGAGTTCATCCCGAGTCAGACCACAGCCTCTACCGCAGAGTCAGGCCGGCAGGTTACCGCACAGACTGGACTCAAGCGAAGGGATAGAGATGGAGAATATCCAGCATCAAGACCTGGGGCTCGGAGGAGTTATAGGCACCCCGTCCCCTCCGTCAAGGCAAGCATGGAGTAGGGACAACCCGGGTTTCGAGCCTGAAGATGAAATTATGGAAGCCGACTGGCCTCCAGCCAGTCCCGGGAGGAGGTCGGTGTCCACGGCCTCCAGCAGCAGCTGCAGCAGCGGCTTGGGGAGCTACACCGGCGGGGGCAGCAGCCCACACATCCCCCGAGGAGGACTGTATCCGACCCCTACGGTGGATGCCCAGCAGCAGGACAGACATAAGCACCGCAGCTGTATGAAGCAGATTCTCCAAAAGATCAGAAGTTAGTTACTCCTAATACTTTTGATAATCTATAAGCACGATTATGTCTTTCGTAGAATATTATTTCAATCATCTATGCATTAATGAAAGCGTAAAAGAAGTAAAATAACAATGATAATTGGGGTTAATGGTTGTAAAGTTTATCAAGCTCACCAAAGTTATATAAGCTAGGCTAGTTTTTCCTATACTGTAACTAATTCAATTCAAAGAGGAACTTTAAAGATAAAAAAAGTCAACAATTATGTAATCAGATAATGTCAAACAAAATGGAGAATTTATGAGACTGGTAGAACCAATTCCAGTATTTTAAGATTAAGAAAAAATAGGAAATTGTCTAATTAGAATTAAGAGATTAAAAGGGTTTAACTCTAATAATAATCTCTTCATAAATGACATACATTTGCTAGATGGGGTAACTTTTATCAAATGAGTCAATGGTCTAATATTTATATATTTGTGTGTAGCAAATGTACATCTACTTTTCAGCTCCATTGCAGAACACCGTAGGTTTGACTTCAGTGTAAGGCCTCTTGAACTGCTGTTTGTCTTTGCAGTTCTGTGGGGCACAGAGCTGATGGAGGACAGTGACAGCAGTCGAGAAAGGTACCTCAGGAACATACTGAGGGAGATGCTCACATATATTGCATTCCTCATCACTATTTGCATCTGTAAGTAAACAGTCAAAAATCCTGAAAAAATTACATAACACATTCTTTTTCACAAGGTTGGGCATTTGTCCTTTAAAAATTACTCATATGTAGTAACAGAGTTATCAGCCTTGTTGAGAAGTGAATTTAACAGGATTCAGAATTTTGTCATGACATTTTTCAAGCTGATGTGAATGTTATTTGATGTTAACTCATTTGAACTATCTGCATATTAAATGAGTAAGTAATATATGGGGAAAATGCCAGTGAAGCCTCATTATGCGCCACAAGGTCCTCTTACTGCCCACAATACTGTGTCCCACAACAACAACAAAAAACTTTTTAGTAAACTTTTTATCTTTTTTTGAAGTTAAAATGGTAGTGATATTCTTAAGTCACAGTTTGACGGATGTCATTCTGCACGCATTACATCATTTCCTGTCAATTCAAAACAGTACACTATGTTTATTTCTCTTAGGTAACCACAAAAATGTATACAAACAAATGAGTTGCAGGCAAAATAACAATCTCAGTTGAGCATTAAGATTAATGTCTGCAGTGTGACCATAGCCTTAAATAGAGAGTGCTTACACTGATTAAGAAACAAGGCTAAATATGTTAATTTGGTCAATTCAGTTTTGACTAAACTGAATTGCTGGATTTACAGTCATTTTCAAGTAACTCACAAAAAGCTCTAATAAATGTGGCATCAAATATGCAGGCCTGGTCGTATTTGTCGTAGCTGAAAACTTATTTTCCGTGCTCACAGTGAGTGCTTAATGGGTTTGGCAGATGAAAATCTAATCTCCGACACTTGTCAACAGACTCAGTTTCCAGCATGCCCAAAACTGATGGCAGCATTTTGGGATGGTAAACAAATTGGTTGAAAATACCACTTTTAAAATGTGTTTGATGAGAAAACTAATGGTAAAATTTCTCTTCTTTCTTTATGTTGCAATAAAAAATGCCAAACTGTGGTTTAGGGTGGATCAGGAAATTACTTCCTGGCAGACTAGATTAAGGCATATTCTGCCAGGCAGAGCTGGACTATTAAAAGCAGTTTCCAGAGCTACTCCCCAATGAATACTAAATACTACCAAAAATAATAAAGAATTGGTGAAAAACACATACATTTTATTTCATTTTAAGTTTATATTTTTAAAATTGTCATGAGCAAGGACATGCTAGATTTATACATATGTCTTAATAATTATCCTGTTTGTCATTTAATTATGTAGATTTTAAATTTGACATAATTGTTAAATTGTGATTTGCTCTGCAGTGACCTATGGTATGGTGAGTGCCAATATGTACTACTACACCAAAGTCATGTCTCAGCTTTTCCTGGACACACCGCTGTCTGCGAGAGACCTTTCCACTTTTAGAAGCCTCTCAACCATGGAGGACTTCTGGAAGGTAATGTGCAAAATTCATCTTTCTTCTGTTTTTTTGCTTTCTTTTTTCATGTGGAGAATAATGTATTTATCATTGCTTTATCATTGTGCTTCATCTTGACAAAGGAAGCCTTTGCACACTTATGTAGAATAGATCTATTTTCTAACTTGTGGCAAAAATTGAGTAGTTTAATATTTTCCACAAGTTTTAGGCCTTAACAAAAATGCATTTAAATTTTCAGAACCCCATTATTGTAAAGGAATTGAAATCTCAGAGTTAATAATGCAGTCAAGAAGAGTTTTAATGGTGCACTTTCTTATGTAAGACATGGAATGTGCATTTCACAATGGGAAACCAGAATTTAGACAAAGGAGAGCTGTATTGCTAAAGCATAGGGATACAAAGGCAGCACCTATAGTAGTCTATGGGAAGATTATACCAGGTTCATTGTACTCTGTAAATAGTAACCAAAAATTGTAAAGTATTAGAAACTGAGCTGTACATAATTGATATTTGTTTTTTGTTTTGTTTTTTTTAAAAATAAATTTCACATTTAGTACTGTAGAAAATTTAATATCTGGCATTTTGGAGAAATTGCTTTTTGATGGTAATCCACGACCAAATTTTAAATCACAATAATTTACCCTCAGAATGTTTTTAATGTCTGAATGTCTCTTGACTGTTCTTCATTAATAGTTTACAGAGGGACCTTTCCTCAATGGCATGTACTGGGAGGTATGGTACAACAACAAGAGCCTGCCAGAGAACACAAGTCTCATCTACTATGAGAACCTGCTCCTTGGAGTGCCACGGCTCCGGCAGGTCAAAGTCCGCAATGAGTCCTGCTCTGTTCATGAAGACCTGAGAGATGAGGTTCAGGACTGCTACAACATGTACACTCCAACAAACGAGGATACTGCCTCCTTTGGTCCCAAGAATGGAACTGCGTAAGTCATAAAAGAAGACTACAGCATATTGCATGTATTACAGCAACAAATGTCTACTGTGGGTCCTAAGTCTTCACTTTCTGGTGTCTCTTAGGTGGGTGTATGCAACAGAGAGTGAGATGAATGGGAGCAGTTATTGGGGTCAGGTTTCTAAATATGGAGGCGGAGGATATTACCAAGACCTGTCTCGTACAAAAGAGGAGTCAACAATCCAACTGCAGTTTCTCAAAGACCACCTGTGGCTGGACAGAGGCACCAGAGCTGTGTTTCTCGATTTCTCCGTCTACAATGCAAACATCAACCTCTTCTGCATCGCAAGGTATCGACCACCAGTCACATCTTATCCGTAACCATGTATTTCCGAGACTAATGATTATGCCTAGTTTTAGATTTATTTACTTGAAACCACATACATACTGTACAATAATGACAGAAAAACGTCACCTGGTATGAATGCTGTGCACAAAAAATATTTAAACAGAGGCAAAACATCAAGAACCTAACTTCACATTTTTTTAGCTTAACAGTAATAATAAAAAAACAGAAGGACTGATCTTCAGAAATAAATTTGTGTGTTTGCAGCTGAAGATCTGAGGCTGAAATATTTGGAATGGTTGAAAAGTTCAGCACGTTGTTTTTATCTTTCAAAATTACTGACAAATCTGCAGCTAAAGGCAACAATAAATCTCCAGAAAAAAAATTTAAAAAGATAAGATGCACAGGAAGATAATGTCTAAGTATTTCATCTTTTGCCTCACAAATATTTCTAAATATTTCTATACCTAAAATACTCAGTTTATAACAAAATAAAACAGAAAAATGATACAAATCCCCACATTTGAGCAGAGCCCCAATTCAGAAGCAGTTTGTGTTTATTTATTTATTTTTTTGGCTTGATAGCTTACCTAAATTATTTATTAATTTTTAAAATTGCTGCAAATGCAGAAAAACTTCTCTGTAGTTTTGATGGATTTTTCAGGTCGTTCAGTAACATGAGACAAACATACCCTTGACTAATGAATTAATTGAAATCCATTACAGTTTGAAAAGGGAAAATTAATGCTCTGCAAACTTATAAATGAGGTTTTACATTCACCTACTTGCAGAGTTTTTTTGTTAATGTAATATAACAGTTGAAACTCAAACTTTCCACCATATAACAATTACATGATGTGATGTACTTTTCAGGTTGTTGGTGGAGTTTCCTGCTACTGGCGGAGTAGTGACCTCCTGGCAGTTCCAAACAGTACGTCTGATACGATATGTGTCCAGCTGGGACTACTTTGTGGGTCTATGTGAAGTGGCATTCTGCCTGTTCATCCTCTACTATGTGGTGGAGGAAGTGCTGGAGATCCACATCCACCGCCTGCATTACTTCAAGAGCCTATGGAACTGTCTTGATGTTCTCATTGTCATGGTGTGTATCAGAGTCATATTTGGGAGTATTCAAGTAATTGTGTTATTTATTTATTTATTTATTTATTTACTAAATTTTGCTCTCTGCTCTCTCTGCTATTTTTTATTTTATTTTTTTTAGTTGAGTGTTATTGCTATTATCATGAACATAACCAGAACAGCCATGGTTGGCAATCTTCTCAAAGGCCTGTTGGAGAACCACACTGCTCACCCAAGGTTTGAGTCTCTGGCCAATCTGCAGGTCCAGTTCAACAACGTGGCTGCAGTCATCGTCTTTTTTGCCTGGGTCAAGGTTTGAGTCTCTCTCTCTTTGGTTTAAAATCTGTTCTAAACTTTCACAGCAGATGGTGATGATGGGTAATTTCTCTTCTTCCCTCAGCTTTTTAAGTTCATCAACTTTAATAAGACCATGAGTCAGCTCTCTAGCACAATGTCTCGCTGTGCCAAGGACCTTGTGGGTTTCGCCATCATGTTCTTCATCATCTTCCTGGCATATGCTCAGCTAGCGTACTTGGTGTTTGGAACCCAAGTCAATGATTTCAGCACTTTCCAAGCCAGCATGTGAGAGCTTAGAGTACAGTCCACAAATGTACAAATACCTCAAACAATTAGTGTTTCCTGTTATTTAACAATGTTTAATTATTTTGCTGTTTGTGCAGTTTCACCCAGTTCCGTATCATTTTGGGAGACTTTGAGTTCTCAGAAATCGAGGAGGCGAATCCAGTGTTAGGACCTATTTACTTTACAACCTTTGTCTTCTTCATTTTCTTTATTCTCATGGTGAGTACGGGTAGTCACACCTGTTGTGTTAAAGTAATGCATTTTATCATGTTGTTTGCATACGCCCCTCTTTAACACACAAACATATTCTCTTTTTTGTTTAAAGAACATGTTCCTGGCCATCATCAATGACACCTACTCTGAAGTGAAGGCTGACATGTCCCAGCACAGGTCTGAGATGGAAATGACTGACCTCATTAAGAAGGTACTTAACTACACATATCAGTTATTTAAGCTAAGCAGATTTCATAGTTGGTACTATGATATCAACACTAGTCACAATGCCAGTAACAACAGAAAAGCTAATCCAGGTGTACAACTAAAAGAAGCCTCATCAAATATGGCAGTTTTTTGATCTTGTTGTGTATTAATAGAGATATAAATGAAAAATCTCTCTCTTAGGGTTGTAACAAAGCTCTGATGAAGCTGAGACTTAAGAAGACAGCAGTAGACGACATATCCGACAGTTTGCGTCAGGCTGGGGGCAAACTGAACTTCGATGAACTCCGCCAGGATCTTAAAGGGTAAACAAAAGAATAAGGGACACTAAAAGCTTCTAACTATTTTTATGGTTTATTTTTTGCATTTCTCTTGTGAATATCAAATTCATGCTATGCATCTTAAGTGTGTTTTGATCTTTTCTTTGCTCAGAAAGGGCCACACAGAGGCAGAGATACAGGCCATTTTTGCCAAATATGATCATGATGGCGATCAGGAGCTGACAGAGCATGAACATCAGCAAATGAGAGACGACCTGGAGAAAGAGAGAGTGAGTGATGTTGCCCACAGCTTTTTTTTATTTGTTAAACAAGAGCTGATGGTTTTAGTATTTGATTCTGAAATAACACATTGAAAAACACAGCATGCCATGCATGTATGTGGTGGTTTCAACTAAGCTACAACACCAACAGATGTTCAGTGTGTCTCTGCTCGTATGCTAGGAGGACTTGGATCTGGAACGTAATTCGCTTACTCGACCCAGCAGTGGGCGGAGCTTCCCACGTACCCAGGACGACTCAGAGGAAGATGATGATGAGGATAGCGGCCACAGCTCACGTCGTCGTGGCAGCAGTTCAGGAGGGGTCTCTTATGAGGAGTTTCAGATGTATGAAGCTTTTATTACTGTTGTTCTGTAAATTATATGCAGGTTAATCAATGACGGCCACAATCATTCATACTTTTGACTTGAATCAAGGTGATGCCAAGTCTCTGTGATAGTGAAACTCTGTGTAATGCTTCAGAGTGTTTCTTGTGTTGCATTCACTAAGACTCAGAAATCCTTGATTCAGCTGATAACATGGGCATGCAGAATCAGCTCATCTTTATTTTGAGGTTTCATCTCAGGAAAAAAAAAAACACACTCTGCTCATCTCAATGATTATTACTATACAATATGGCACATTTTCAAGTACAATAACATGTGAACTAATGCTCTCTGTTCTATCAGGCTGGTGAGGCGTGTGGACAGGATGGAGCACTCTATCGGCAGCATAGTGTCCAAGATAGATGCTGTGATCGTAAAGCTGGAAGGCATGGAGAGAGCTAAACTTAAGAGGAAAGATGTGCTGGGCAGGCTGCTGGACGGAGTCATGGAGGTGAGGCACAGTGGATGTTCACCGTCAGTGAACTGATGTTCACTCAAAGCTTGCAGTAATAAATATTGTTGTATTATCAGCAGATCACATAAATTTGTATGAGAAAGGGGTCTCATAGTGAGAAATCTAAAAGTAATCATCACCTGTAGATTCTTCGAGGTCATTACTTTACCTTTTAAACTACTTTACTGCTTTGGTTCGTTCTCACTGCTCTTATACAGTTGCATAGTGTAACAACTGGAGAACCAGGAGATAAG
>JAPZDY010000020.1:2549800-2563567 GCA_029783645.1 Ctenochaetus hawaiiensis
GAGAGGAGATGTGAGTTTCAAAGTAAAACAGGAAACATGAATGAACGAAAACAACCTATGACCCCTGAGCTGTGACACATAGTTTTATTGAAAGGCTCTTAAAAGCTCTAAAAACTTACTTAACACTTACCATTCAGCACTCAAAAACTGAGTTAAAAGGGGAGGATGTTCCACTATATGAATGATTATGAACCACTTGATAGAGCAGTGTGTAAGTTACAGGAAAAACACTGTTTCTGTAAAACCTAATTTCCTAAGCTAGATTTTTCCTGAAGACAGCTGATGTAATTGCCATGCAAGTACCTTTTTACATGTATGCATATGCACAACTAAGACTTCAGTAAGAGGACATATCACTGTGACAGCAGAGCAGCAGGATTAAGTGAGATGAAACTAAACTTCCTCATGTTCAAAAATAAAGTCTGACTAAACAAACTCTAACTCTAAATAAACTCTAACAATGTAGCCTCTGCAGTGAGGTTACCACCGTTCATGTTGTTGCATATCCTGCGTAACCTGGTTTCTTATGTGCATGGAAACAAACTACACATGTAAATCTGTTTCTCGTCTGTCAGGATGAGCGTCTGGGAAGGGACACAGATGCACACAGGGAGCAGATGGAGAGGCTGGTTAGGGAGGAACTGGAGCGCTGGGAGTCTGATGATATGGGCTCACAGGTCAGCCACCCACAGCCAGCCACGCCTGTCGGCCCCCGGCCCCATCCATCCTCATCTTTGTCCACTGACGGCCTCGACTCAAGCATGAACGGGAGCGGCCATGTGTGAGGACTTGGCTCAGAGAAGAATATTCCACTCTGGCAAGAAACTCTCTATCGGAAATTTCCCGGCTGCAGTACAAGTAACTAAAGACTTGAGACCAATTTTGCAGAACAAAATGGGATGTCTTATAAAAGCTGTTCTTGCTGAATAACAAAGAAGGTGACGAAATCTCACAGATATCACCTCAACTACTAAAATGCACTGAAAGTGAGTGAGGCATTCCAGAAAGACAAGTATTTGCTAAACTGTGTAAAGCTTTTTATCAAGTTTTAATTTGACATGAAATTAAAAAAGAGTCAAAATATGTGAAAGAGATTGAAGAATGAAGAAGGATTTACAGCATTACATCACAGTATACACCAGCCTTCAAGCATACTCAGTTGTACTCAGATAACACGGCGTATGATTTTAGTATTATATGCTTACCTGCTTTTAAGAACTGTATTCACACATCCTAGCATTTACACAAACACCAAAAAGGCATTTCTTTGACTGTTAATTTGGCTGATTTTATTTTTTGTATCATTTTAATATACAGTTAGGTACAAGTGTGGCACATTCTGTCATATTTACTCACCCTCTATACATCATGGAAGCTTCAAATTAAATAGCTTATTATCGTTTTATGATACATATTGTAACTTAAAACAAACTTCTATTTGGAGTGCATTTAGTGTTCATGGGAAACCCATGCATTTATTACTTTTTTCACTGTGCCTTATTTTTTTTTTTACAATTTATTTCTTTTTTTTTTAAATCTGTTATGCCAAAATAAAGTGTTATTAAAATATAAATTAATTTTGTTTTGCTTCCTTTGAAATATGATTTATTTTACAGACAAAAACAACCCTTAATATTACTAAAGAGCTTTCTTCTTTTTTGAGCATAATAGACATTGTAGTACTACATTCTTTATTAATTATAGATGAGATCTAAAAAACTTATTACATTAGATTATAGTGGAGCCAAAACAGTGATTTTTCTACCTGGTTTGACTCATACAGAATTAGCAGATCTTTTATCAGTTTATTTAAAATAAATGCCCTTTGATCATATTAAGGTTGCATTTCTTCCCTTGCTTATCTTAAATTTAAAGGGAGATCTGAACAATGTTATTTTACTGTCTACAGTAAATCAATAACATTTAATTCTGTGGTCTCTGAGATATCAAGATTTCTTTAAAGTAATTATTCATATACAGGAGTGTTGTGTTAAACATTAATATATTCAGTAACATTTTTTTACAATTTATTTCTTTTTTAAATTTATGTCAGGTTTCCCAAATAGAACTATGTAGCCTGGTGGTAATTACCGGGAAGGACAGATATATTAATATTATCCCAGTGACTGTATTGAGCTCTCTTGTTTATTATTAGTTGTTTACTTTACTGAAAGAACAGTATATCAATTATGTACTATTGCAAATGATATTCTTTATTTATGTTTTATTGTATTGAAGTTGAATTTACATAATTGCATGTTTAGCAGTCCTACTCTGCACTGACTGAAAAACTTCAGGTTACACCAGTGAGCACTATACAGTAATACCACCAAATTATACTCTTCTTCACAGAAAACATAACAAATATTGTTTTAAATATTATCATAACTCGTGTTTAAACAACACTTGCAGGTATATCAACAGAATTACTATGATACATCAATCATCAAGATCAAGGTTCCACGAAAATGTTTACATATGTTCTTACAAAAGTTGTATCACAGTATAAATGTATAAATATACAGAATTTTTTTTGATCAAAAGAAAAAATGAACATATAAACATGATATAGTTCTACAATATCTACAATTAGATATAATCAATGTTCTCTTAAAATTCAGATAAATGCTGTAAACTGTTCAAATTCTAAATAATCAAGTCAAAGGCACTAAAAAAAAGCTAAGTGTGATTTTAAAATAATACCGCAGTTGTCAGTATTCTTAAGTAACCACAGCTTTCTTTGAATTAGAAACCTCTAGGAAATGTGTCACACATTTAGACAAATCACCTTGGCCGTCTGAAAATCTGTAAACTCATGCATGTCAGAAACTTCCTAAATTCCCCAAAATCTGTACAATTTCTTGTAATGGTGAAATTTTTTTGAACCTTTTTTTTTTCACCTACTTGCCTGCTTTGTAGAAGTGAAAGGTAAAAAATTGCAGAATCACACACTTAAGTGAATTTCTTGATGAAGCGCAGTTTCAAATAGGCAATGATGAGGAATATGAGAGTCATTGCAGTCAAAGCCAGGTGATTTTCCCACAGTCCCCAGGTGGTGTATTCAATCCCCAGGTAGTCCAGATACTGCTCTCCTGTACATCTGAAATAACACCAATCAAAATGGGTTATTTATAAAACTAATTATAAATAGTTAGGCAGATATTTTGTAGTTCATAAGTACTTGTAAAGTTTTCTGAAAGTATGCAATTGATATGAACATGGAAACTATTCACATTATTTTTTGTTCAGTAATTTGTTTCATGAAAGCAGAACACAACCAGTGCACATACAGCATACAGGTTTACTCACGTCAGGCCAACTGTGCTCACACTGCAATTAGTGACTGTAGCTGACATGTTGTTGTTTTGGATCACAGCCTCCTCGCAGAACTTCAAACCCACAAACTCATTGATTTTCAAGGCCTGAACATAGACAGCACAGTCAATCAATGCTGAGCAGATCAAAGTGTATTTAGTACATTGCACTCAGACTGAATGCAGATCTTTAGTGATCAATGGAAGAATATGGTTGATAAATTAAATCTGTAAGAAATCAGTTTACAGTTCCTTTCATAACAGATCTCCAAAATTAACTCAGGAACATGAGACAAACAAGTTTTAACTGAACAATAAACACTTAATAAGGATATTGCTATAGTATTTAGGCCTCATTTTTATCAAGTATTAGGATATAATATTGTAAATATATGTTTGCCTGTTCTAATTGTCTGCCATTAATTAATTGATTAATTAATTAAGTGTGCAAGTACAACTCTCTAGACCTATAAATATATAGTTTTACTATTAATTTTACTGAGCAGACCAGAGTGTATTAACCCTCCTTGAATTTTGACTTACTGCAAGGCCGTAGCGAGGAATGCTGAAGTACTTTAGCCAAGCCAGCCAGTCCATGATGCTGGGTAAGTTCACCAGGAGACCAGAGAAAATCTAAAGACACCACAATTACTGAAGAGTAAGCCTTTTTTATAAGCTGACATTTATCATATAAATAGAACAGAGCTTTAATTGATCTTTTTAGTTTCACCTGTGCTACAGGTGTCACATTTAAGTGTCTGGGTTATGTTCCGGTTAAGAAGCCTTTCATTTTCTCCTAACATTGAAAATTCCAACATTTATATTAAAATATATCTCGTTTCTGTAGATTCATGGAAACATTCCTTTTGTGTCCTCCTGAAAAGTTTGAATAGAAATCTCTTTTTGAAGTATCTGCTGTTTAAAACGACCTATGAGCTCACACAGAAAAATATACCATAAGGCACTTTACTGTGTGGCTTATTAATATCAGTTACCACAGAAAACCAAGATGGCGACAACTATTATGCCAAACGAGGTGTTTTTGCGCATCTCAGTGTTTTTCTGTGTTGTTGCTCTCACCATCATGAAAACAAAGGTGATGGTCATGAAGATGTTGGCAAGAGCCACAATGCTTTGGTCAGCTGAGATGGCCATGGTCATGGCTGTGGCTGTGTAGGCCACCAGAGTCACTGTCAGAGTGAAGATGAAAAAGGCTACTGCTGTGGATTTGAGCCCTGAGTGGACACACAAACAAACACACACACACACAAGCTTTGTTATTCAAAATAAAAACTGAGCTGTCTTTGCTTAAATTCCAAAAATTCATTAGTTCATAGATCCATCTTACCGATCATAAAATAGACGATACAGCTAAAGATGACGGAGGTGATGGTGCGCAAAGTGATGTCAGATAGGATCTTAGAGAGGAAGTACACAGACACTCTGTAGTAGCCACTGATGTACTCATGCCTGTCACAAGAAAATGCAAGTAAAATTCAAAAAGTGGCTCTACCCACTCATTCCAAATTAATGTATAGGTTATGTCAGCGTTATGTCAGGGTCCTTCAGCTAGTTGAGTAGAGTTGAGTCCTGCGTGATATCTTGACAGATTACGTACACAAAGAGCTTCCTCTCAATAATGAAGAGCTCAGCTGCAGACACAGTGCTGAAACATTGGTTGGTGGTGATGAAGAAGAGGGCACCCATCCTGCAATATGAACAAAAAATCATGAACACAGAGCAAACCGCGAAGGAAACATGATCTGTAGTACTGCAATGCCTTCTTGTTACTCAACGAACAAAAGGAGGACCGTAGATCATTTAAAGCACAACAGTCATTGTGTGATTGACAGCTTCCTCCACTTAATCAGTCTGCCATTCACTAGTATACTCATTCATTACACATTCACTCATTCAGTTTTATTTCATGTGAGACCCTGTCATGCCCCCAAGGCAAAGGAGTTGTCCACTGTCTGCTTCTGTCAGCTCCTGTTAGTTTCCATCCCATAATCTCCTCACAGACCCGCACACCTGTTCCTTATTCCTTCATTTGCTTACCTTCTACTCACTTCCAAGCCATTTTTTCCAACATTTAAGGAAATGCTTTTATTTGCTTTCAAGAGTTTCCAAGACTCTCATGTCTCTACGGTAAATACGAAGCCACAGAGGCCAGTTAGCTGAGCTTGACATAGAGACTAGCAAAAGGGGGAGACAGCAAGCCTGTCTCCCCTTTAGTTAACAAAATCTGCATACTAGCACCTCTAACTTTACTTCAAATTATCTTAAAAAAATTTGGAATGGTTTTGTCAATGCTTTTAAAGACTCAGAAACTGCATAACATTAAACTATTGGTTTGCATTTATGTCAAATTGTACTTGAAAATTGTACTTGAAACAGCTTTGCCTTGAATTCTGTGGCAGCATCTGAGTGTTTATGCAAAGGGAGAGTTGGCTAAAGATCAATCAAACAGCCAACACCGTAAAGATTATGGTACTTAATGAGCTGTGGTTCATATGTACAAATGGACTTAAAAGGTGACTGACTCCACCACGGCCCTGCACACAATGAACAGGAAGACGGGTGAATAAGTTAAGAGCAGCAAACACCGTTTTCTGCCATACTGCCTATGGATTGACCATGAATATAATGACATTAGAGCCTAATTTTTCACTGAACCATGCACAGAGGGAAAGAGGGAGACCATTGAGGTCTCTGATGGGCTTCACTGGGCTTCTGAGTACCAGGTTGTGCCCAGTCAAATATTGTAAGAGGATTAGCAACATAGTAATTGCTCTACTCTTCACACTTCTTTATTAAAAGCATTTACTGACTTACAGCACTGAGCTCACTAATTCTGACGGTTTATTTTTTTATGTTCTTTTTGAACAACTTTGGTTAATGACTCTACTGTGCAATGCATGTTCCTGAGTTAATATTTTGATCTGGACTTCAAAGGGACTGCAGACTTTAATTAGGTTGAAGCTATAATCTAGTTCAGTGCATTAGATTATGACGTTTATGTTTGAGCTTTACATGATCCCTTTCAGAAAATAAATTTTGAAATAAATAGATCAATATCTATAAAATGTGAGCAGTTATTAGAAAAAAGTGCAATAATCACACAATGGAGGCAAATTAATTAACAGAAATAATCTATATATTTTATCTGTTTGCTTTATAAAACATGAATGGATAATAAAAAGCAATACATAGCAAGACTGTACGACATGAGCATGCTGCTGAAGCTACAAAGAAGTCAGTCCAGTTTTAGTTCAAATAAATAAATTACTAAATAAATAAAATTTTTCTTTAAGATAAAAGTCCTAACCATAAAAAAATTAAGAATTTATTAATAATATTAGGAAAGTTACACTCATGTTTTTATCAGCTTTCAATTGTTGTTTTTACAACATGACAGATAAAAAAAGAACATGCCTTATAATTTCTACAGTGTGGGCAAAGCAGCAAAGGGGATATGGCAATAGTATAAAGCTTCAGTAACAAGCAAGATAAGATGAATAAACAGGAAAATTATTAAGTGAACAAACAACGATTAAATATCTGAGTTATTGGATTAAAGGGGATATCTGGGATGACAGTGGGTTTTTTATGTCAATGATTATATAATGTTTTCATGTATAAAAAGGAACACAACCGGGAATTTTGAATTCTTGAAGTCACATGTCCAAGTCAAAAAGTCTTTTAATGATTTTTCTCACATTTTATTTCCTCAGTCAACACTTCAGTTACATTAACTGTAATTTTTTCCTATGAGAAGTTGTCTACATGCTGTCCTCAACACAGCCAGGAAAACATTTCCAGTGGAAAAATAATTTCTTCATCTGTTTTCAGCCTTAAAAAATAGCCTAAAAAATTATCCCCCTATAGTAAAATCTAACCTTGTCTAGGGTGCTAAAACAGTGCAAATTCCCAGAAAATAGTGAAATTGTTGTCCCCTGACAGCTGTGGCGCTCACGAGTATGTGTGGTGTTAATAAGCAGTTCTCTCACCGGTTCTGGATACCACTCTGATCATCTTTGACCCCAAGGAAGATGGCTCCCACAATGAGGGCGAGGAAAATGTGGACCCCCAGCTGCACAGACAAACTTTAACGTTAACAAGTGGAGACTTTGAGATAGCAGAAGCCTAGAAATCATTAGAAATCCTACTTGAATACTTGGAAATACTGACAGATTTTTTGCAAGGTGTAAGATGAGTATCTGACAAAGTTATCTTTCTTTTTCTGTATTTTTTCATCGATACTTATCCTCTTTGAAAGTTTTTGTGTTGCATTAGGACCCTAATGAACGACACAGGCTAAGATGCCTCGGTCTCACAAAAAAGTTGTTCTTTATACCCCCCCAAGTGTTGCTGGACTTTTGAAAAGTGAGCGCGACACAAGTTTAATCCTAACAATTTACAGATTATGACAGGGCTAAGCGGTTCCCAGGGTGAAGGGATAAGCTAATACGTTTGAGCCTTTTTCACCTCATTCCCCACAGCCCTTCATGTGAAAGCCGGGCAGTGGAGTGATAGGTCATGACGCCATCATGTGATGAGTCCCGGACCAGGGCCAAGGGGCTCTGGCCAGATATGATATCAGTTCAGATCCTGGCGCAAAGAGGCAAGAGTGGGGTCACAACAGTCACCAAAGCCGATTATGGCGCCCACGCCACCCAGAGCCCCTCTCGTAGGATTATTTTGACTTATTTAGGGCCAATAAGCTGTTGATAATTCTTAAAGTGAGAAGACTTCTGACAGCATTTTACTGCCATGAGGTGACTAATGAGGGCATTAAGTCTTGACCCTTCCAAAGTACTGTCTGTGCATCCTGCTCATGATGATAACAGCACTAACACTGATCATTTTGATCAGCTCATTTCACTCTTTGAAGTTGCTGAACAAAGTAAAGATGATAGTGGCACGGCATTGTGTTTAAACCTTTAAACCTAAAAACAGTAACATTTAAAAAGTTAATTCTCTGACACAGATGTAGACTTGCAGCTTGAATTCTGCACTAAAATGAAGACAAATGTAACTTTTCTGTTTTGAATGCTCAGGTTGACTTGGGACCTGCATGTAAAAAGCTTAGAAGACTAGAACTGAAATTGATAAATCTTAAAAAGAAAGTAGAAAAATTAACATTTAAATATTACTTAAAAAGGGCATCGTTTTGCTATCTGGAGAACTGCTTAACATTATTAAATTGTCAAAAATATAATGTTTTTTGATTTTTTAACACTAGCAGATGTTGCTGCTGCTACCACAATAAATCTGAAAAAACAAACAAATTCAGAATTATAAACTGCTCACCATTAAGTAAAAACTGAGTGTCCATTATGCAAAAAGTAGTGAATAAATTAATGAATTAGATTTTTACACCCACAGTAAACAGTCAGCAAACAAGTTTTTGACTTGGAATTCCAACTTGATTGACCATTTTTCTTCATGTTTCAATGTCAGGGGTCATTTTTTTCAGAGGTCTGGTTACACTGGATTGCAGCATCAATTCTTGGTAGAGGCCAGTAACTCCCAAGAGTCTCAAGTAGTTGCCAGACAACATTTTCCTGCAGCCATAATAATAGTATAAATTATTATGAATTAATTTTTAATTAATATGCTAGTGCCTGCTTTTGTGTTTTTATTTTACTTTCTTATTCTTCTGCATAAGTCACAAAGATTTGAGACTTAACTTGTGCTTTATCCAAAGTAAGAGTTTAAAATCTCTGTTATTTATGGACAAAAGCAGGAAACTGCAGACAACAGATGGCTTTTTGTTTGTGGCTCGTCAAATTTTTTTTACCATTCATGATAAGTTTTGTATTTTAAGTGAGAGGTGGGGATGTATCACCTGGGCCACAGATGTTTGTGGGTTCAACATGAGGTTCTGGAAGGTTCTCTTCAGCACCCAATGTAGCTGGTGGAAGAAGGAGCTGTTGTATGTGATGGTGCGGGATTTGGGGCATAAGATGCACTCCTTGTCCTGGACGATGCGGTCCAGCTCAGCACTTGTGTCACTGGAGTAGCTGCTGTTCCTGTACTCCTCGACCAGGCGCTCCTCGATGCTCTGCCTGGAGTGACTGAGCTCCTCAAAGTCCAGATCTGGCCATGAATCCAGTAGGAAAACAATCAATTTAAGCACTGGAAATACTAAACTGCAATAGACAGCAAAAATTATCATAAAGCATTGGATTAAATAAAAATCATATTTTTGTGAGCGTATGTGTGTGTGTTTAAGTGTGTGTGTTTGTGTTTGTACGTGTGTTAGACCAGCATCTGATTGAATTATAACCCCATGACTTTATTATCAGAATCTGCTTTAGACTTGATATGTTCTGTTTAATCTGTGTCTCGAAATCTAACCTCTACTTATTTTTATCTTCCACTCTTATTCCTTTAAAATCTATACAAAGAAACTCACCACATCTTGTTATCAAAATCAATGATCTAAATAAAAGCAGCTTAAAATGCTTTTGGAATTATTAAATAAAGCCTGTCAAAAATCTATACACACCAAAGTAAAAACTGAATTGCTCTGAACTGCATCCCATAGTCTAGTACCATGAACAGAGAAAATTCTCATCATCTACAATAATATCACTTAAAAACCTCCTGACAGTAACTGCATTACCTGTATACTCTTCAGACCTTAAGGAAAAAATGTAGTCATGCATGCAGTTAAATTTAGGGACATTGGAAAAGCTTTACAGGGGGATGAGGGGTTAAAAAGCTATATTCTTACTTATATTTGTAAGTAACAATGCTTCTACATGTTTACAGGTCATTTCTATTACAAAGACAGAAATATGAAGACATCATATTAACAGTAATATGTGTGAAATGATCTATAATTGCTGTTACCTTCAGACCCATGCACTTTGGTCATGGTTGTGGCACTGGAGTCTCCATTAATGACATCCAGAAAGAAGTCAGCTGGGTTGTTGTGGGGCTCGCAGGGATAACCTGTGAGCACAGATCAAAATTATCCATGCTTAATATCAATACACTTTCCAAAGTTACAGTGAGATGTGGTTTTTTTATTGTCTGTTGTTTATTCATTGAAGCCTTCCATGAAAAAAAGCTGCACAACCATCTACATTTCCAAGTGTCATCTTTTAAACATTGGTAAGCCATATAAACATGTCAGAAGTTATCTTGAGGTGATAATAAGTTTCCTCATAGTTACCAATGTTAGCGAAGTAGTCCAGAGCGTTTGGTGCTGGTCCATGGTACACCATTTTACCATTAACCAGCAGAGTCAGGGTGTCAAACAGTCTGTAGATGGAGTATCGTGGCTGGTGGATGGACATAATGATGGTTCTTCCATGACTCGCCATTCTGGAAAGACACAGAGTAAAAATTATGCATTAAAACTTGTAGTGAATACAATTAAGCTGCCTTCTAATTGCATAAACAAAGGGAGGGCAACAAACTTGAGATTACATTCAAGTTTAAAAAGGTTCTCTATGGTTTGTTAATAAACATTGTAACTATAATGCTAAAAAAATAGTGTTTTCTATCAGCTAATTAGTCTGAAGCTGTAAACGCCTGTTACATTTGCCCACAAATTTTAAGGGAAAAATGAACAATAAACAGTATTATGTAATGAACAGGCAAGCATTGACTAGTGTGGCACACTTAAAGAGTTTCTCATTCTTTATTGCATTGTTTGATAAATGCACCAATAATAGGCAAAAGGGCGACACACATAGGTGCAGGAGGCCAAAGAGGCAGCCCTAATTTCATTACAATAGGTTGTTGTTGTTAGTTGTTGCATAACCTTTAAATTAACCAACAACCTGCTTTAAAGAAGCTCATTTTAGCTTTAAAACATAAATTTAAAAAAATGCACTGAAACCCTGCAATGGCCTTTTCTTTTTATTTTTTCTGCAATGAACTCTTTAGATTGACATTCAAACAGTGAAAAGTAAGTGTTTTGAATGGTAAATTGGTCATTAAAGAATGCTGAGCGTTGGATACAGGCACAGCTGTCTGGACTGAACTAAGACTCATCTCTGGTAGAAACTATGATAGAGTTAGATGTAAGATGAGTTGTAGAAAATTTCACCTTTTGAGTAACAGCAAGACAGAGTTAGCAGTGCTTGCATCCAGTCCAGTGGTGGGTTCATCCAGAAAGAGGACTGAGGGATCGATAATCAGCTCCATGCCAATGTTAGTCCTCTTCCTCTCTCCTCCAGAGATTCCCCGGGTCATCTGTGTGCCCACCTGAGAAAAAACACCCACATATGAGTCCACACAGTCAGTCTGTCCTGTCCTGAAGCCTGAGGCAGACCAAAAGGTTAGGTAACTGGGACATGTGCTTGTGTGTGTGTGTGTGTGTGTGTGTGTGTGTGTGTGTTTTTACCTTAGAGTCAGCCACCTTGGTGAGACCCAGTTCTTTAATGAGGTGATTGACTCGAGCCTCCTTCTCACTCTGAGGCACAGAGTTGGGCAGCCGCAGCGCCGCAGAAAAACGCAGGTTCTCCCTCACAGTCAGGGTGCCCATGACCACATCTTCCTAGGAGGGGAGATGAGAGCCTGAGGTCAAAGGTCAGAGTTTTCTCTTTGATTGCTCTGCTGTGGTTTCTGAAAATGTACATTTCCACCGACCTGTGAGGCAATTGTGGACCAAAAAATGTTTAACTCATTAAAGCTACTATTCTAAAAAATATTTTTTTTAACAGGGATCAAATTACATCTAAGTCTCATATGAAAGGTATTTTTTTGGTGGATGAAACCGAACAGAATCATTCAAATCTAAAGTCCTCCTTACTTTTTAAGCTTTTTAATGTCTTTTAGCATTTTTATAGGTTTTATAGACTGCAACGATACTGTCTTAGTTTAACGTTACCACACTCCTGAGCCTTACTTTTCCATGAAAATGCTCTAAGAAAACCAATGTACACTCCCTGCCTACTACCCAAAAGTTAGGAGCAGGCCAGTGACCAAAGAGGAGCATCTGTCAGCTGGATATCTTGATATTTGTCTCAGGAGTTACTGAAGTTTACTGGGTTACTGGGTTTTTAGTGATCTAGTTCAGGTTTAGGTAATTAATATAATGCACCTGAACCACATAGCCAGAAAGGCACTTGAAGTTTGGAGGTTGTGGCGCTCTGTCGATGAGGACTTCTCCTGAGAGACCTGATGGATCTTTCCTTGCAGCCAGAATGTCCAGGAATCTTGTAACAAAAAACAAAACTGTATCTACAAAAATGCAAATGTCTGTTTCAGGTATATTTTGCCTTGAAGAACGCCATGATACATACGAAGATTTTCCACTTCCAGTAGGTCCAAGAATAGCATTAAGACCAGGTCTCATAATCCCACTGCAAGACAATAAAAAACAATGTAACAAACTTTGTTACCAATGTAACGTGGATAAATTCATCTTTAAGACTCATATTGGTACATATGCAAACTGTTTGTGTGAGAAGTGAAAAACAAAGTGGATTAATATAGTTATTCACCAAGTGATGGAGCTTAAAGTATTTGGATAATTTGCTCACAGCACATTTTCCAAACAAAATTTTCACCCTTATTTGAATTAAAACAATGGTCATAAAAAGATTTTGCAGTTTCGTAAGTATTTCTTGAAAGCTGTGCACACACACAAAAAAATATATACTGTGGTGCCAAAAAAATCTAAAGCAAATCCTTTGACTTCAGAGAGAACAGTTCAACAAAAGCACCAGAAGAGTCAGTGATATAAAACGGAATTAAATGACTGAATAAAAGCCTAGCAGTGGATCACGTGACACTGTTTAATTCGTTCCCCTGGCAGACTGCTCTTTAGTGCATCAGAGAGATTATATGCAAGAAACCATGCTTAATATCATATAATTAACACTGAAGCGGGAAAAGACCCAAAAACTTGTGTGAAATGATTCATTCTTCCATGGGAAATGTCAGATATATTTAATACCATCAGAAACAAACCAACTAAGGGCCTATTCATTATTGTCCTGCTTTGAATAAGGATACAATGAGCCATATTGATTTGCCGAGATGAACAATGGCTCTATTACTCCAACACTGCCTTCCTAATTAGGTGACTTAAAGAATTATCGCAATAAATTCCTATATCAAGCCAAGAAATTATACATTTTGTTGTGTTTCTGCAAGTCAAAACCTTCAAAATTTTTTCTGGATTGTTCCCTGAGAAAAATCTCATAA
Organism: Ctenochaetus hawaiiensis; assembly: GCA_029783645.1. Taxonomy (NCBI): domain Eukaryota; kingdom Metazoa; phylum Chordata; class Actinopteri; order Acanthuriformes; family Acanthuridae; genus Ctenochaetus; species Ctenochaetus hawaiiensis. The sequence goes on from JAPZDY010000020.1 coordinate 2,563,288, forward strand.
TTGATCTTGAACAGTAATTTTTACAACTGACTTGAGGTCAACCAGTATTGCCCTGGAACTGGTTTTCTTTTTGCAGAGGAAGCCGCTCTTCAGCTGCACTTTGTACTGGATGTTGTGGAAGCTCACGGTGGAGCCGCATGGCTGCTTGTTCTGGTCCATGGCTTTGATGACCTTTGACCTGGTCGTCCCATTGGTGCCGATATCTTCTGTCATTGTAATGTTGATGTGATTGGTTCTCTCCATCATCTTCTGTAGCAAACACATTGTAAAATGAGATCAG
>JAPZDY010000020.1:2576818-2616884 GCA_029783645.1 Ctenochaetus hawaiiensis
ATCTGCCTTTTATCAGAGAACTGAACTGATAATTCAGAGGTAAACAGGTGGAGGCTGTTGATGGTGAAATCCATGGGGATTATTAGCTAAAAACATGCAGTAAATTAGTGTTTACCTCAAATTCCCTGCTGTTGCTGCCACGGCCTTCATTCTAACTCATCTGTGTTTCTTGGTTTGTTTTCCCTCCAGTGTGTTTTTGTTGATATGAAATGACACACACAAAATTTGCAGAATGATAAAACCTGATAATAAATTATTGGTTTTCATGGGTTTTTTTCCTCCTGCAGGTCTACAGATAAAGCAAAGGGTCGAACAGAGAATTTAAATTACAGAGCTGAAATTATGTAGTCGAGATAAACAGGGCTGAGAAATTTGTTAGAAGAATAAAAAGAATATTTTGTTTTAAAGAAAACTTGATATTAAGTCTTTGGTATGTTTTTGATGTGTTTACTAAAGGAACCAAAAGACTTATCCTACTGAGACCTGTCCACTTCAAACCAGGGAACAAAGCAACAACAGAAACACATAAATCTCTCAAGTGAAATAACCAAAGTTGTTCTAAACAGTGTATTCATACGGGACCCCATCACCAATATCCTGTTAACTACTTACAGCTAAATAGCCTTTGTGATATCTTGCGAGATTCACTAATTATTGGCATTTAATATATAAAATGCTAATAACTAAAGATATGTGTGGGATTAAAAGCGATTGTTGACCTCATTGTTTACACTTATTGGGCATATTATTTCAGATTTCCTTTTTTCTTTGTCCTGTTTTCAGTAAGGTTTGGTTAGGCAATAAAATTTTTTGGTTAGGTTTAAGGCATCAATAGTACTTTAACTCGTGATCGGCGGGCCAATCGTAGTTTAGCCAATCGTAGCGGGCCAATCGTAGCGTAGCCAATCGTAGCGGGCCAATCGTAGCAACAAACTAGGAAGTGTCACCGCTGCCTACGTCACTGAACGTAGGCAGCAGTGACACTTCCTAGTTTGTTTGGTGAGCTGAACCGAAACCAGACGCTCAATTTCAGAATGTTTCTGTCCAGGTAAACAAATAATTTCAATTTTTTCTTGACCCAGCCATATTACCACACCGTACTAATTAAAATCCAGACCTCGGTTAACTAATGGATTTCTGTTTGTTAGGATAAGGCTGACGGTCAGCGATGCTGTAGCTTGCTAAGGTTAATGAGCTAACTGTTTACTTAAACGGCTTGTGTGGGTCATTAACCCGTCTGTTAATGTCTAATGTAACCAGCTAATTTCAAAGCAGTTACTAAGTCACGCCTGTACATCGTGTTTATCATGTCTACTCAACGCCTACCCAGGCCACTCCTCTTTACTTGTCGCCAACAGCAAGCTACCAAAACCTTAAATACATGCCCTCGCAGATAATAAGTCTTGATCTTAAGAATCATTATGTAGTAAGCCAGCTAGTAGTTAATTTGTATGCAAATTTAACAATTTATGATTACGTCATTTTTAAACAGTATTCCCTCACAAGCTTAAATTTGGACTCAAAGTCCAATGTCCCATGACCCTCCTTTCAGTTTGGGGTGTGAAAACAAGCTGGTAGGAACTGAAATAAACTCATTTTGAATCTCTGCAGCGTTTAATTAAGTGTCTTAAGCTTGTTATCTGTGGGCTTGCAGGTAATTTCTGATATTTCTTTCACTTTGTCAATGTACACCTTCTTATGAAATAAGTAGAAATACTTAGCTAAAATAATGCAGTCTACTCCGACCACCTTACATTACCCTAATGAACATTATGACAATCAGTTTTTGTTGAAAGGAGGACCTTATTACAGATGTTGACTTAATTTCATGGTCGTTAGCTGTAGATTGTCATGCTGTTGAAATTTGTTGCATTACACTACTGCTTCTAATAATTCTTACTAAGTAAATAATGTTGTATGTATAAAAATCAAGAAATTTTTACAAAGGTCATACATAAAATCAAGTGAGCACTGAAAATGTTAATAAGACATTAAAAACTAAATAAGGAAAAGAACCAAACAGGACAGCAAATGTAAAGAGATGTTGAAAATATTTAGTCCACCCTTGTTGAAATATAATACTTAACAATATATAAAAAAAATTTATAATACTTTACTCAAAAAATGGAAATCAGAAATGAGCTGCAGTTTATTTTGATTGTTCATAAATCGACTGGTATCTTTTTTTCTACTTTTTGTTATGTTTATATGATGTGAGAGAATAGTGAAAATGTACATTAAAGAATGTATAGGTCTTATCTGAAGTGACATAAACGAGAAACAACTTTTCAAAAGGGAGTCAGATTGACATAAAAATCCATAAAAGTCAATTTGATGGCTGATTCCATGCTGCTTTTACCTCTTCTTTCTGTTTGTCTCTGGATTTTATATCATGTTAGTTTTTTGTTATCAGGATCAAAATCTGCTTAATCAGCCAAGTGTGAGCCTCAAAGTGCAAGGAATTTGACTGTTTTTTTTGTCAAGCTCAATCTTACTATGTTCTATAACCATTTGTTTATTATTATGTTGGATACCTTGTTTAGTAGCATGCATGTATTGCATGTGGATTGGACTGCCTGGATGGAGCTGTTTAAGCCGGGATTATACTGACAGGGTTTATTTAAACACACCGCCTGTTCCTCTGTCATACCACTTACATCATTCTCACAAACAGCCACACCCACTCTCAACCTTTCTTTAGTTTGTTCTTAAAAACATCAGGGGTTAACCACAGTTCTTGGTATGAGCTTCTAATGAAGAAAGATGACATAAATACTCAGTTTGTTTTTGTTTCTTTCAGGATTGGATGTTACATGAAGAGGAGGAAGCGGGGCTGCTCTCAAGCCTGAATATTTTTTGTCTTCCTCCATCTGGCAATCACTCTCTTCCTCTTCAGATTGGTGCTCTTCCCCTCCCCGCTTGCCAACATGTTGTGTTGGGGGAATGCTAAGGATGGACAACTGGGTATTGGTGTGGAGAGAAACCCCATGTTTGAGCCCAGGAACTGTTATGCGTTCAGTGGCAGGGGGCTGAAAGAGGTAGTCTGTGGCGGGCAACACTCTGTGTTCCTCCTGCAAGATGGTAGCGTGTACACGTGTGGTTCTAACAGCTGTGGACAGCTGGGCCACGACAAACCAGGGGCTACACCAGGTAAGTTTTCAGTGTGAGCATCAGATTGATTGACTTCATTGCAAATTGAAGGTCATTGCACCACCCTGCAGCACTAATCTTTGTGTAAAAATGAAGAAGCATTTCAAAAATGAAGTAAAATGTCTTTACATGTCTTACCATGTCTTACCAAGTTCAGTCGCTCTTGTCCTGCAGTGGCTAGATATCAGCGAATCTGAGTGACTCTAAGCAAAAATGTGGCAATACTGTAAGCCTTATTTCACAACTTATGGATTTGATTTAGTTGTCTTAGACATAAAGTCTGTTCAAACCCAAAAATCAGCTGTACATTTTATCAGTATCATCATATTTTTTTTAACAAAATGTGTCTATTTTTGAGTGGGTTCTGTAAGAAAAGTCAGATCTCATCACATAACCATTTGTAGGACATTTTGAACACTCATTGCTTGTGAAAAGATTGAGGACAGTAGTGGGTCTGTGTTGGTATCATGTGGGCAGAGGTTTGTGTTGTGTGTTTCTTTGTATAGACATGTGGGTGAAGCTGTAACAACAATGAATAAATGCAAGAATTACTGCACCTTGAGCAAGTAAATAGACCTGTTCAGTAGAGGGCACTTGCATACCTGTAAACCTGAGACAAGCTGGTAGAATAGAGACTGTCTAAATAATGTCACACACAAAGCACTCATTTTACTTTATACATGCATACACATACTGTACATAAACTTTATGGAATAATGTTTTGCTTAGTAGCTCTTCATCAATTGTGTTTTGTTGAAAATATAAGACTGCCAAACAGATTGCTTTAAAACATAATGTTTAAAACTCACATTGTACTGGAAACCACAGGATCCTGTTACAATGTACTTGTAATGTATTTCAAAATGAAAATGATAAACCACTTTGATAGCATAAAAACTGCAGACAAAACCAGTGCACAGTTTCTTACTATCAGCACCACATTGCTTCTTCAAACAAGCCACTCATTGTATTTTTTGGTTTCCAGGATGTGACACAGGATATCACATGGATCAAGGCCTCTGTTACAATGCAGTTAAAAGCTTGACTTCCTCTTTTTATTTTTGTGTAATTTAACGTGTTCCTAGCTTCTGAATCTCAGGTGTATTTTCATTTGTTAATTTAAAGAGAATCTATCTCAAAGTTATAGCAGTCCAAAGCATTAGATAACATGCCCACACTGAGTACTGTACATGGATTGGGTCTTTGAGGGTATGAATGAATGCAGGCTAGAATGCACCAAATGAAATGGTAGCTTCAAAAAAAGGAAAATCAGTAAAATGAACCACACTTCCCTTTTAGAGCACCTGCTCTCTAAAATCAAGGCTGTACATACTTTGATATATTTTTTTGTCGTAGAACTGCTGATGTCTGACGAGCTTGTCGTTCTCTCCACAGAGCTGGTTGGAGCGCTAGATACTCAGAAGATAACAATGGTGTCGTGTGGTCGGGCCCATTCTATGGTGGTGAATGAGCAGGGTCAAGTGTTTGCGTGGGGAGCTGGAGAAGGGGGCCAGCTTGGTTTGGGGACTGCAGAGATGGCTGTTCGAATTCCAAGGTGAAAGAGTAGCTCACTCTAAAGGAATTAATTAGCACACTAATGGGAGATAAAAACACTACAGGCTGAGAGCATTACAGCAGCAAAGAGGTGATAGAACAGTTAAAACAGATGACAGGGTTCAACTTGTAGGGTCTTAGTTAACCAAAATGTTAATGTTATGAATTATTCCTCTTCCATTAAATTAAATTGTCAAAAAATAAATATATTTTATTGAGTATTTAAATATTCAGATGCAGTTAATTGCCAGTCCTTATTTTAAAAAAAAGTCAGAATTAAAGTTTTAATCAATTATTGCACATCAGCAATTTGAGGAAGGATGAGACATCCTTATAATGTTGATATTTTTGGCCTGTAAAACAAATTTTTGTTTGTTTTTTTTTGTTTTGCCTAGGTTGGTCAAGAGGCTGTGTGATCATCGGATCTCTCAAGTAATGTGTGGGAATCAGCACTGCATTGCACTTTCTAGAGGTGAGAAGAACACAGTCTCTTCAAAACTTACCAGTATTTTTCTGATTTAGAGTCTTGTGTCCATCTACCCAGTCTCTATCCACAGCCAGTTTGTTCTGATAGCATTTTATACATCAAGAATGCATCTCAAACTCATCTTGATGGACAAGTTGGGTTGTATTTGGATGGTTTTTTAAATTATTTCTCTAAGAAATGCTATAAAATAAACATGTGGCAATGTAAATTTAGGTTAAGGACACAGCCATTGTCTCTGTATTTTGATTAAGAAATTAAGAGTTTTACAAGAAATCATGGATACCATTAAGGTCATATGACTTGCCTGACAACCAGTTTTTTAACATGTTATCGATTGCCATATATGTATGGTAACAGGTGACTGGTAGGATAGAGTGAGAGACCAGAATCACACTGAGGATGTTACAGATGTATATTATGTGTTACTGCAGAATCCATTGCTCAAACAAGGTCTTTTTTTGGTTTTGTTATAACCTGAACTATGGCAAAAATCTGGGCTGTACTTATCTGCTCATAACTGAGGTGGGAGCCATAAGAATGAGGATTTGCAAATCAAACTAGTATCAGATTACCGACAAGTAGTTGCCAGGGCTTGTTGTAACAGCAGTGGATACACAGTTAACTGCTTTCCTTCTCTGTCCTTTTGCTCTCAGATGGCCAGCTGTTCACGTGGGGCCAGAACACCAGTGGTCAGCTCGGTTTGGGGAAAGGAGAGCCCAGCAAGCTTTCCCCTCATCCACTCAAGTCTCTGGCAGGAATTCCTTTGGCAAAGATAACAGCTGGAGGAGACCACAGCTTTGCTCTCTCCTTGTCTGGAGCTGTATTTGGTTGGGGCAAGAACAAAGCTGGACAACTGGGACTGAATGATAAACAAGGTAAAAAAAAAAACAGCTGGATAGAAAGAAGCCAGATGCTGCTGTGTTAAATAGATAGAGGATGTATTACTATTATTTATTATCACTTATTGTCAAAAACGTTTATTATCACTTTTCCAAATTATATGTATGTAGATTTAACATTGCAAATCGCACCTAAGATTATTGTTGTGACAATATTGGCATAGTACAGGAAGTGTGTTTGTTTTGTTTTGAAAAGTGTGTCACAAGTGGTTATAGATGGCCACATTAAAAGAAACACTACTCTTAAAACATCTAATGCAAAACCTCTTTTGCCTTTTGAATGATTATAATAGTTATGTTTTTACTTGTCATGATAACAAAATCCTATAGGACAGTGTAGGCACTTTTTGACCACCACTATAGATTTAAATGCAGCACTTTCCTTGTTCCCTCAGCCTAACCCCTCATTTGTAGATGAAACTAGTAGCAGTAAAGAAAAATGTGACCTTGCTTTGGTTGATTTTGTTCTCCTCCTCAGACCGTCCTGTCCCGTGCCACATAAAATTTTTGAGATCTCAAAAAGTTGTTCACATCAGCTGTGGAGATGAACACACAGCAGCCCTCACGAAGGTATGAGCATCCCCTCATGTGCTTTTTTAGTTATACATTAAACAATGGGAGCTTATCCTGTTTGGAGTTCATGTAAAATAGTACATTTTGGTTAGTTGTTAAATATAAGATATTGGTTAGCCATTCGGCCTAACCTCAACTCATCTTAATCCACCACCTGACACTGTACCCTCTCCCTGGCAGGATGGTGGCTTGTTTACATTTGGTGATGGTTCGTGGGGTCAGCTGGGTCACGGCTCCACCAACAACGAACTCTTACCTAGACGAGTGCTGGAGCTCATGGGCACTGAGGTGTCCCAGATCACCTGTGGCAGGTACTGTGTGTTGTGAACCGGTTAACCATTCAATTTAATGCACCTGGCCAGTCTGATGCTACATTTGTTGTGGGTGGTATTGTATACTGCATCACTTTTAAGAGGGATTTCTGTCTACCTAATTTTAACTCTACTAAGGCCTAAAAAATAAACTGTGTCTGGCAATTTATATGCTAAATCTTGCTGCTTTTTCCTTTTGTCAGGCACCACACGTTGGCGTTTGTGCCTTCCTCAGGTGTTGTGTATGCATTTGGTTGCAACAGCCATGGCCAGCTGGGCACAGGAATACTGGGAGATGCCAAAAGCCCCGTAGCTGTCAAGACCAGTATCCTGACAGAAAATTTCCAAAGAGAAGGTGAGCAAAAGACTGGATACACACTTCATAGTATCCTCCATAGTGTTTAACTAGTATGTATTTAGGCATGCTCTCCCTATTTACTGAGACTTAGAAGCAAAATGGTCCTAATGAAAAAATGCTGTGTAATTTTTTTTTTGGCATGTATTGTTAATTGGATTTATTATGTATGACATGTCATCATTCATTCAAAAATCAACCCTAATTAGCAGCAGAATATGAGGAAATGACAGTTTTAAAGTTGTGTCAAAGAAGTTTGTATTGTGTTGTGTTGTGTTGCAGAATATCTACTGAAGTGAGCATGCTAAGCAGCTAGCCCCAGCCCATCCTGTCTCATAGTGCCACTTTGTACCTCAAGAGTTGATAGTCTGAGTGTATCTCAGGTCTCTGACTGATACCCGACCTCCCCCTCGCCCCTCTCCTGCCTCGCAGCTCTGTCCCTGCCTGAACCCACAATGTATATATCTTTCCTAGAGTCACACTCCTGGTTAGAGCAGCTTTAAATCACATCTGACTTGGAGGCTGTGTTTGTTTCCAGTCCAACTGTGTATAGTGAGAGGGTGCTAGCCTGGTTTCCCTGCCTGCTCCTGTTCTGGTTCTGGGATTCAGTTCCTGCCAACATTTCCTTCTTTGTCCCCCTGGTACTGGGCCTGAAAACCTTCCCCTCTCTGCAGCTCAAAACTCCTGTGCTAATAATGTAAACAACACCTTCTGCTTAAGTTAACAGCTCTGGTGACATATTGCTCCTTATTTGTGAGGAGTATAAATTACTAAAGGTGGCCATTTCCTACATATTGCATCTTCAAAGACTGAGCCACAGTCAGATTTATAATACTTAAAGCCAAAAAGGACATTTGAATCTCGGTAGAGGCCTTAAATAGTTGTAATCAGCTGACAATGACCTGTTACAGCTTTCTCTCAAATAGTAGAGAAAAGTCTGATTAGTATTTAGTCAGCCTCCAACTTATTAATTGTCACATGGTGTTGCAATTAGGATGAAAGACTGAGTTTGCTTAATAAAGTGCAATAAAAGCCCTTAGAAAGCCACTATGCAAATGACACAGCTATCCCTCTAAAACCTGCTGTACTAACAGTGCAACTGGAACATTTAGAATTTAGCTTGTGATGTGAGAGTGTTTACTGACAATATAATGGAGTAAGTGATAGGAGAACCTTTTATAGACTGGAAGATTTCCACGAATACACTTGATAATGTGTATACACAATATCTTATTCCCCATACACAAGGTCAAGTTTATTTGTAAAGCAACTGCAATTCAAACAGTTTTAAGGATTAGGAGACAAAAAAGACATATAACCACTCTGAGGAACTATTTGATCAACTGTTGTAAAAGTTTGTCAACTGAACATTTGCTGTTTCTCTTTCTTTATTTCTCAGGATCAAAACAGTATATAGTGACAAAAATCATCTGTGGAGGAGACCATAGTTTCTTATTATACTCTAATGAGGTATGTGATCAAGACTTGAGTAAATCTCTCTAAAAAGCTTATTGCCAGAGTAAATATTGTTGTCATATTTGCATCAGTGGGCATCAATGTCTATGAATAGCTGTCCCCTTTATCCTGTTGATTGTTGTCCCTCCTCTTGATTTTTCACCGTTGTTTAATTACAGATATCAGAACATAATAACAGTTATAATATTTTTTTAGGATAATTATCACATTTAGTATTTAACTTGATACAAACTTTATTACCTCAAGAAATAAATGCTTTTTTTAGTCTGTACAGCGTCTTACCACAAGGGGGCATTAATGTTTAAGATTTTACCAGCTCTCATACAGCTAAACTGCGTAGGTGGCATTTGTCTGCTTCAGATCTCCTGCAAATTGTCAGGAATGTGTGCTGATAAAGTCATAACACAGATTTAGCCTTTGTAGCAAAAATATTTAGAGGTCAGGCGTGGCTCATTTGTTTTATCTTCATGGAAGAAGGACACAACCCAGACTAAAGCCCAGATGTCCCAGTGCTGAAATGTGATGCGGGCACACACAGTGGAAGTCCCAATGCAAACAGTAGTTTTAATATTTTAACAGTACTGTTCTGTTGTCTCTGTTTGTCTTCCCCTCTGCAGAGTTTTATCCCCCCTGAAGACTTCAGAGTGATTAACATCAACAGATCAATCTCCCCGATTAATTATGAAAGATTAAATTCATGGCGGTTAAAGCTGATGTACAATACAGATTCAAGTGTCACAAAGTAAGTCCAGCAATAGGTCAAAAATACTAAATAAATAAATACATAAACAAGCTAATAAAGCTAATTTTCTGGTAGATATTAGGTATTAATGGTGCTTTTTCACTGCAATATTTTCCATGCAAGTCTTGATTTATTTTTTATCTCAGAATATCTCTCTACTTATTGGTTTGTTGTGTCTTTTGTACATAGTGACATCATTATTCAACTCTCATCTACGGCTTGTTGGAACGCCAGCTTCTTGGACCAAAGGTACATAATGATAATGTTAACATGTATCAATCCAATCCAATGGTAGGAAGTACCGAAGCACTCCACTTGTCACTGGAATTTGTGCTACATTACACTTTTTTTAAACATATTTTAGAGTGAGATATTGTACTTTTTAAATCCACTTTGTTTTTCTCACAGCTGCAGTTACTAATAACTAATGACTAAAAACAGAGGATAATCTTTTAAAGCTGAATTGTTTGCAGTTCCATTGAAGGGGTCTGAAAATCCAATATCTCAATTAAAAGCAAAGATTACAACAAAAATAAAAAACAAATACCAGAAACACCTTTCTTTTCTTTTCTGCCCCACTCGGGAATAAAAAGGTTGACTTTACTTTTGAGAGGTCTACTTGTACTCTATCACAGTCTCTTCTGTCAAAAATAGCAGAGCACACGCCCAGTATCTATGAGCCTGACGCAGGCAGGTCATAGATGGTGCAATATAGTCATGCATGACATCAGAGCCTCCCTATACTTTTCTTTGCCCTTTGGCACACAGACATTCACTACATATTAATTATATGTAGTGAGATATATTTATATACATTTCAAATGTAGTACAAATGTATCTATGGTCATTTACATTTCAGCATGCAGCAACTGGGTTTTCCCTCTAGACATAAATGAAATTTAAAAGAAAAATGTACATATTATGCAACTAAAAAGCACGCAGCTGTATGAACAGACTCATATGTAAGCATCAGTCCTGGGAATATGATCAACAGCCGCCTCACAGGGTCCCCTTACGTGTCTCACCTTCATGATGTGTCATCTTATCCAGCAAAAACATGCTGATCGTCAGGGCTGGTAGAGATGCTATCTGCCTGGTCAGTGACATCTGTGGGACTCTGACCATCAGTCTGTGTGTTGGTGTGATGACTTTCTAGTAAAGACTCATCAGCAGATATTTATCGTGTCCAGAAAATGAACTGTGGAGGCCATCAGGGTGGAAAAAGTACTTCTGCAAAGTATTAAATACTTTCCACTGAAACAACTAGGACTCACCAGGAACTAGTAATCACTAAAACTTTCAACAAGTATTCTCATTAAACCAGTACAGTACATTAACTCAAGAACTATACTTCGCTACTTCGCAGTACTTTGCTTGTTTTATACTACTTTAAACTTCTCAACTGCATTTTAGATCCAAATATTGTACTTAAAATTTCACTACGTTTATTTTGAAGCTTTAACTACCAGTTACTTTGCAGATTCAGATTGTCGATACAAGATATTATCGAAAGTCAGTCACATGACATGGGCCATTCTGCATAATAACTTGTTTCAGTCACAGTATTTTCTGTGTATTTTGTTAGTAAAACTTTCATACTTTACATTTCTCTTTTCCTCATGTAAAATTTTGGGATGCACAACTTGCAACACTATTTCTGCACTGTGGTGTTGCTATTTTTTTACCTATGTAAAAGATCTCTATGCTTCTTTTCTGACTGATGACATGTGAAAGACAGAAAGGATATGAGTGGAATCTGACAGTATTTGAATAAAACTATGTCAATCTGGTCTTTGTTGACCATAATAGTTTTATATATTTACATTTAACAACACTCATTACCTTGATCACTAGGCAAACATAAAGCACATGAGATTGAATTGTCAAAATATCACTACTATGTTTACATTTAGATAAATTTGACCTGTCTACAATCCAAACATGGTCATTAAAAATATTAAGTGTACTTCAAAATAAACTGTAGTTAGGGACCTAAAACCTGTCGTCATTCTCAAATGCATTATTGTTCCACATGTGACCCAGAACCGCATTTCTGTCTCCCAGAGTTCTCAGAATGAATTGGGTCATGGCTTTCAGTGTACTATCTGCATCAGTGTTTTTTGTTTGGCAAACACTGTCCACAATCTCAAATGCTTTGTGTTTGTGTGATGACTAAATAAAACCTGTGGTATGAGAATGTGGAGGATTACACTGTAAATAGTTTCTGTCCTTCATGCTGAAGGGTTTTGTTGGCTTTGTGCAGGTGATGGTGTGGGCATGTTTATCAGTTTGCACTCCCTTGCATCCTGGAGAGGAAATCTGCTGAGGGATTGACTTAAATACCTTTAGGCTGTGTGTTCTGTGTATGTTTAGGCGTGCAAGTGTTGAGAATTAGCACATCGGTGAATTTGGCTTACAGATGACCTGTCACATGACGGGTTGGAACAGACTGGTGTTTAATCCACTTTAACATGTGCCTTTGAGGCTTTGAGGCTTTAGCACAAAGTCCCTGAACTTGATCTCTGACCTTTTTTAATCCTGTTGGTGATTACTGAGACATCATATAGAGTCTGCACATAATCATCACATAATCATATGCTTGTTCGTCATTTTCAGTGATGATACCCACTTCAAAACCAACCCAAAGATCCCAGGCATCGATCTCAACTCTGTCAGAATGCTATTTGCTACACTTAGCAAACCAGCTTTCTCTGGACTTTTGGAGCAGGTAGTGACTTACATTGTATTTTAAAATCTTTGCATTCAATAAAACTACATTTTTATGTTATTACCTGTATTCCAGGGATGAAAAGATGCAATCCCTGTTTATAATGCCTCTTATTGTTGTCCCTCTTTCCTTATTAAATAGATTAAAGATGGAGGTCATAAGTCTTTAATATATAAATCAGTCCTTGCTCAGGTTCTGTTCAACTCAGTCAGGCCACATATTGTGTGTATCTCTGATCAGATAAGTTTTTATACTGACATGGGTTAAAATATGTGATAAATGTAATGTGAAAGGTGTCACCTCCTCATAGTGACAAAACATGCAGCTCTACACTGTGTTTTAGCATTTTTGAGCACATTGTTTTGGCGTCTTGTAAACTCTTGTAAATCCACTGCATTGGATAAGGTTAGGTTTGGGGTGTAAGCACTTCAAACCAACATGACATATAATATGGGTGTGAGGTAAGACCTCATTGCAAACTACTAAAAGCCTTTAAAAAATTTGGTGACTCTTTATTTTATTCTGCTGCCAAATTGACCCAAGCGGAATAGAAAAAATGTTCCATGCTTTCAAACATATATCAGTACACAACATTTCAAATATTTTCCTCTGTGTTATAGTTAATATTGTTGATCAGTGTGATTTTATTCACTATGTCTCCTTCCTTTTTTCCTCTGTCTAACACTCTGTTCAGGCCACCAAGAGTTTTGAGAGTCTATTGATCCCTCAGTTGCCACGTTCTCCTCCTGACGTCGAGGCCATGAGGATCTACCTCATTTTGTCCGAGTACCCGGCCCTGCAGGACTCCAAGAACTACATCCGCCTCACTATCCCCCTAGCAATGGCCATCCTCCGGCTAGATGCCAACCCCAGCAAAGTATTAGGTATCGTACTATCGATCAAGTCGTTTGAAATGGCTTTGGTAGCTGATAACATCCTGTCCTGTAGACCCTGTGGCATCATGTGACTCTTAACTTATCATCTACAGTGTATAAGAGTCCCCATCAATTTCCACTTAAGTCACTTGTGCTTAGGTGCTATCTTGGGAATATTTAAGATGCCCAAAAAATGAGATATAAAAAAAATACTTGAAGTACCAAAATTAAAAGGTATTCATTTCATAATTTCAGATTCATATATGTTATATGAATGGATTTTAAAAATTGATTCATATGTGTTTACATATCTTTAATGTTGCAGCTGGTGGAAGTGACTCCATAAGTGCTATTGAGTAGCTTAATTTTTAATAATAGATCATAAATTATAAGTGGACGAAAATGAAAATATACAAAAAAAGGAACTTAAGTATTTGCCTCCAAAATGTTGTAGAGTAGAAGTAGATATTAGCATAAAATGGAAATGGTCACGTAAAAGAGAAGTATCTCAAAATTGTATACAAGTACAGTATTGAGTAACTTTACTACATTCCACTAGTGGTTAAAGTAAAATGCTGTCATGTTTGGTATTTGCTCTGTAAACTAATCTAATGGCTCTCTCTCAATTCCTGCAGATAACTGGTGGTGTTTTGTGGATGGCAGCTTTTTTACCAGAATGGTCGACATGTACAAGAGCATCGTCGTGTTTATGCTGACCGGAGGAAAGACGCTGCTTGTGCCTGTCTTCTATGAGAACTACTTTGTTGCCACACTAAGGCTGCTGGAGAAACTCCACAAGGTATCCACACACAGGTCACCAAGCCTGCATCGTCCCTCAGTACAGTCTGAGGAGGAGATGTGCGTTTCCTGGTACTAATCTGTAGACTAGTGTGTTCCTGTGACATTTCCTGGAGTTGAGGCAGGTGTTTGTTGCATGTCACCAGGTAAACTTAAAGGCCCACCATGTGGAGTACAATCGCTTCTATATCCCTGACATCACCAACCTGGTGGACATCCAGGAAGACTACCTCAAATGGTTTCTGAGTAGAGCTGAAATTGTGAGTACTGACATTTTCTGATAATGTTTCACTTGACATTTACAGAATCTACACACACACACAGACACACACCTCTTGTTATCCAGTAAGTGTTTAAGTTCACAAACAAGCCCTCATGACTTGTTGGACTTTGTAGGGATTTTTTTTTTGGATCCAGTTTAAGTTTCATTTCAAGTCAGATGAAATGACTTTGCTTTCTGTTTTTTTTTGTAGAAAGTTGGATCATCCTCCCCTTCGCAGGTACTCATTGTAAAAATTGCACTTTAACATGTAGAAATATGTAAAGTTACATATCTGATTTAATTTTACTCTTTCTCAAATACATTTCCTGCTTCTCCATGCAGAGTGACTTTCCCTCAGTGAACCTATGTGCCTATCCGTTCATACTGAACGCTCAAGCCAAGACAACCATGCTGCAAACAGATGCTGAACTGCAAATGCAGGTACCTGCTGGCAGTGTAAAACCATTTCTCTCGGGGTTTCATACAATCTGATCACAGTGAAGGTTTTTTGATATATATATTAAAAATACATTTATTTTCAGTTAAAAAAATTGTCTCTGTTTGTGCTCTTTCTCACCTCTCAACCTGTGACCCTTACAAAGATGGCAGTAAGCGGTGCAAACCTACACAATGTCTTTATGCTGCTCACGCTGGAACCCCACCTTGCTAGAAACCCCTACTTGGTGCTCCATGTACGCAGAAACCATTTAGTAAGTGACACACTACGTGAGCTCACCATGTACTCTGACGTGGACCTCAAGAAACCACTAAAGGTGAGAGCTGCTCCTAAGCTTTTTTTTTTTTTTTTTTTTAACAAATGCTCTGAATTACACTGATCTCCATGGGATCCGCCTCCTCCAGGTGATCTTTGATGGAGAGGAGGCCGTGGATGCAGGTGGAGTAACGAAAGAGTTCTTCCTGCTGCTGTTAAAGGAGCTGCTGGATCCTGTTTATGGGATGTTTACTCATTACAAAGAGTCCAACCTTCTGTGGTTCTCAGACAAGGTGAGTTACTCAGAAAAGCAATGCTGAATGAAAAAAATAAATGTTTGTTTTAGCTGCCAAACTAAATTATTGAAAGTTAAACAGAAATATTAACTGGGAACATTTCAGCTCCATATAGATTTTTACACTGAGTAGCACATTATAATCTATAGTTACATCTAAGTTGCTATAGTTCAGTGCCTCCTTGACTCCACCTTCAAATTTAGTGGTTAAACAGTAGTTTGATGAAGTAATAAACCTCTTACTGCCTATATTTGGAGCTTCAAATCTCACCATATGGATACAGAGTTTGAATATAGCTCAGTGTGCTCATTTAACCTTAGTATGTAACTTGGGTCAATGTATATATTTTTTATCTACAATTTTCTGTAGCTTAAAATGCATTTACCATGTGCTATTTAAATGGAAATAAAATTTTGAGACCATATTTCAAAAACTTAAATGAAGGTAGCTTTCTATCATTTTGTTTTTTTGTTTGTTTTTCCAATACATGGCAGCAGCTAGCTTAAAATGGATCTCTAAATTGAGTGATATTTGTGCTGCAGCTGTGTTTTCCCTAAAGAGCTGCTGTTTCAGTGGCAATATTTAACTTTAACAAAACCCCTCCCTCTTTAAAGAAACATGTCCCTGAGCTTTGGCATTACTAGTAAGTTACTATTTAAGTCCAATGATAAATAATCCTGTAATGAAACAGAATCAACATTGCCTCTTTTTCAAGTTCAAACTGCTTTTTTAGAACCTCTTGTTTGTTATTTAAACTTGTTAAAAACATAAAGTAAATTTACTCAGAGCTTATGGGTCAATGAAATTTCACACACACATACAGACTTATGTGCAACCTTAAAATATGTATTTTCTGTATGAGTACTAATCAGTCATGTTAAATGTAATTAATCATCCATTTATTTCAGAGACATGCTCACAGTTTTTTTTTTTTTTTTGCCTGAGTTTTGAATTAAATCTTTAACTGAAATTTTTCTATCATTGAGCTTTTTTATAAAAAAAAGCTGAAAAAATATGTAAAAACTCCAAAGTGTGTTCTAATTATCATCAAGCCCTAATTTAACTGTCATATATATTTATTTTTAAGCTTGTGAGATGTAAGGAGTCGTTGGTTAAGTTATAATTTTCTCATGTTTCTTCTAGTGTTTTGTTGAACAGAACTGGTTCCACCTGATAGGGATCATCTGCGGTCTGGCCATCTACAACTCCACGGTGGTTGACCTTCACTTTCCTCTGGCTCTCTACAAGAAGCTGCTTGATGTTTTACCAACGCTTGACGACTTTAAAGAGCTGTCACCCACCGAGGCCAGGTAACATGTTACTGAGCTTAAACTGAGAGGAAACACAGTGCAGGATGTTCAAACAGCAACATAAAATGGTTTTGTCTTGTGCGAAACGTCACACCAGCTGCAAACAATTTAGAACGATTTATTTGTCTGAAACTGGGAACAAGATGTGGGATTAGTTTTGTTTGTTTTAAAGAGAAAACAAATGAGTCTCCAAGAAAAAAATGTCACCCTCTGTTTATCTACAAGTGAAGCTATGTGGTGTAAGATTGTAAAAACAACAGTCCCAGTTCCTGTTGTGCTCAAACCAACATTAAAAAAAAGTTTCTTTTCAGATTTGTTATCTGGGTGCAACAGTGTGTCACTGGCTTACATAACCAGAGCTTTTTGTCTTTTAAGCAGTAGCAAAACTGCTGGTAAATACCTCTTCACTGAACTGCAGCTGAGCAGGAAGGGAACACTCAGTAATTGCAACCGATTTTGTCCGGTTGAGTATTGATTTTGAGATTAGTCTGAGAGCTTAAAGCTGCGAGGTGGGCCGCACAGCCTGTAGAGTTGCCTTTAGAGACAGCACAACCTTAGAGGATGTGATCGTGAAAAACATTTTTAAAGCGTCAGGGTTTTTTTTCCCACACTCTTTGAAGTTAACTTTTTTAGTCAACAAACCAAAATCACACACTGGTTGCCTCACACTGACAAAGATGAGTTAAGACACCGTTTAAATTATTGTGTGAAATGCAGTAGCTCCAGAGATTATTTAAAAAAGAAATAATTGTACTGGTTTTTCAAAATTTTAAGAAAATTGCAAAATGATCTCTGCCCAGTAGATGGTAGTTGATTCTCCTTTGATAGTTAGCATTTTCTCCACCATCCCAGCAGTCTTCTTCCCATGTATCCTGAGTTTTGTTAGTAAATATCCAGCATCCTCTTTGCAGGAAAACTGACACACAGGCTGTAAAACAGGCGCATGTGATCATGTGTGATTGATGTTGTTGCTTCCATCTTTTTTTTTCTCTTCAGGAGTCTACAACAACTTCTAGACTATGAAGGAAATGATGTGGAGGAGACGTTTCTTCTCAACTTTGCTGTAAGTTAAACTATAATTTCATTCATGCCGACTTTAAGGATAAAGTTAAATCTTTTTCTTTTGTCGAAGGAAATCCCATGAAAAGACCAAAGCAAATGATCAGATGATCTGTCTCTTGATATTCAAACCTCTGTGGCACTCATGTACAAACCTGTTGGTTTCTACTGAAGACATTAATCTTAAACAAGACAACAAATGTAGAGTTTAATTTTTGAAAAAGGCCAAATATTTTTTTTGTAAGAATTTTTTGATGGAATACTTAGTACTGGTATTTATGCATCTGCTCACCTTTTACATGAGGGATCGTCAGTGTTTATCATCATGATGGTGAAGGATGGAGTCTCAAGGCTTTGAGTGATCAGAAATTGTATGTCAGACTTTGGCAATACATACAAAATTTTTTTTGGTAATTCAATTCAGTTCACTTTTTTTTCATCCTTTTATGGGATTATATAATGTCAGCAGAGTCACCCTCTTAACTGAAAACTGCTTACATTTCAGATTACAAGGGAGAACTATGGCATGACAGAAGTCAAGGAGCTCATCCCTGGAGGAGAAAGCATCAGTGTGGACAAAAACAACAGGTGAGGCAGCTTCACACATCAAGCACAAACTGCTTATAGTTTTCATGCAGCATTCGATCATTTTAAGAACAAACTCATCGACTCGTCCTTCACTCGATGTCCCATTTTAAATGACCCTGTTTTCAGGAATATTTTCCTTGCGCTACACTGTGTTCCCTCTGGAAGACAAACAGATGAGGTTTTCTAATACATTTTTTTTTATATCCAGCATTGAGATTATCATGTGCTCAAGCAGCTGGCAGTTCATGGCCCATTGTCCTCATGTTGAAGACATACAAATCTAAGCTTGATTTTGGTATTTTAAGCATCAGTCATCGTATTTTTTTCATCATCAACATCCGGTTTCTGCAGCTCGTCCTTGTGCCAGTGGCGTTGATTACAGTGCTATGTGAGGGAGTCTGCAGAGAGTTGTTGGGCGGGTGGTGTCAACATGTCTGGCTGCTGGTGTTGAACAGATGGTGGGAGCAGCAGTGGCCCGAGCTGCTCCTGCAAAATCCCCTCAACACCCAGACATTAACTGTAATATCAGACATAATAGAGAAAGCGGTTGTTGCTTTGGTGTGAAACATCTACAATCTCCCACACTGAAGGAGAGATGCTGATAGACTGAAGGTTTATATGTCAGACAGATGATTTGCTGTCTGTGCGTTTCTCTGTGTCAGACTGAGTGTTTATTCATTTTGTGGGTGAAATCTCTTTTTGTCATCAGTAGTGTTGCACAAGGTTATGTATCTTTCTACAAGCCCACTATATTTCTACTTAATCAAGTTAGTAGTTGGTTAGTTAGTAGTAAGTTAGTAGTTTCATATTTGCAGAGTTGTTGTATGAAGCTCCTGTAGCCCAGTTTGTATCTCAGTAAAGCAATATTTTTGGAGCATCTCACTTCTGTATTTTTAAGATTTTCCTGTTTTTAAAGGATGTTGTGAAAGCATATAAAACAGCAAGTCAGCATTTCTGTGTGGCGGTCAGCACGGGGCAGTTTTACTTTGTAAGAATGGTGAAAAAGTGGGATTTCATAGGAACCTGTGATGTTTATTTGTCTTGGTTTGTTTGATTAGAATTTTAAATGAAGCAGCTGCCTCTTGTTCATGCCAGAATCTGCACTGTTTGTTTTTCAGATAGCAGTGGTGAAGTATTAAACCTACAGTGCCCCTTGGGTAAATAGTCCTTAGTACTTTGCATCATATGAATATATTTAATTACAAAGGCTTTTACAAGGAATTACTCATTTTGTTGAATGACTTTGAATTTTTAACTTTTGATATTTTTCAGCGGTGGCTATGATTTGTTTTAAGGGTTTTTGCATTTTAATGTTTGTTGTGTGTCTTTTCTCTGCACTTATTTCTTATTCAACCGTGAGCAAACCTGATATCAATTAGATTGCATGATTATCTTAAGTTTAAAATAATCTTAATATTCAAAACATATTGGTGTAAATACAGATATTTTTTCCAAATTTTATAGTGTTCAGGTCTGTTAAAGATGGTGCGCATAGTCTTTGTATCACTGAAATTTCATTCAAATTAAACTTACAATTCATCAAATTTTTATTAAATACAATCCACATGTTACATCAAATAGTGTGTCTTTATCTATATCAGTCTTTTGAAATTAATCATGAATGTCATATTTAATGCTGCTAAAATTCACAATCACATGGTTTGTGAAACATTATCCTTAAGTATTTTACATACTTGTATAGATTGTGTAGTCAGCCTGTAGTCATTTCAAATGTATTAATGATTCTCTTTAGATTTCTCTGTAGAAGGGCTGTGCTAACATTGGAATTAAATCTCAGTGTATTTGTTCATGTAGTTGTATTTAATGGAGTCACAGGTTGATCCAGCTGGGCTGAAGAGATTATCGATTTAATCTACCTGAACAACTTCTGCAGCACAACCTCACATAGATGTAAACAAACTCAGATGAGGGTGGTGGTGTTGATGAACTCCTGTGAGCCTGAATAAAAAAGTAAAAGCTCTGATCTACAGCTGGAAAAAGTGATGAAATTAGTCGCAACACACACACATACAGACACACACAATGGAGAGGGGAAATGAGTGTGTACAATCACACCTTGAAGTCTGAGTAAATCTCTTCCCTAAAAACTGATTTGTGAGGATGCAGCTGCTGTGCGGAACAAATTAATGATCTGAGTGTTTATGTAACTTGTGCTGATGTGTGTATGTGTTTCAGGAAGGAGTTTGTGGAGGCCTACCTACGCTATGTGTTTACAGACTCAGTGAGCGAGCAGTACTCTGCCTTCTCCTCTGGCTTCCTGAAGGTGTGCGGAGGCGAGATCCTGTCGCTGTTTCAGCCCTCTGAGCTGATGGCCATGGTGGTCGGCAACAACAACTACAACTGGGAGGAGATGGAGAAGGTCAGTATGTGGTTTGGAAATGTTCACTCATAGTGTTTGTAGATGTGTCCAACAGTCCTGACTTGCCGCAAAGGCTTTCCTCTGAATGCATTTACTGAAATAACTTGTTTCTCTTTTGTTCATAAGTCTTTTTATGAACACAAGCAAACCTCAAAGTTGGATTAGAATGACTGTAAGCAGAAATCCTTAAATCCTCAGTGACGCAAGTGTTTACAGACTGATAGCTGTGGATGTGATGATGATCACGTTTCAGCTAAAAGAACTGGAAGTTAGATTTTTACATCAACATCATCTGGCATGTTAGTCACAGTATTACTAACGAAAAAGGGGGGAGATTTCACAATCATAGGTGTAAACAGCAACATTTGACTGGTATTATCCTGTAACTCATGACTGAAAAGATGTATTTAGCAGCTTAAGGTTTTGTCCTTGCTCAGCTCAATAAAGGGGCTTCTAGTGTTTGTTTTGAAGACATGTATGACTTTTTTTTAACTAGGAAAACAACCAAAGCAGCTTTTTGAGCTAATTGTTATTGTCAGCAGTTTAATTTTACCATGTTAACCATTTCAGTTTAGCATAATAGCATATTAAAACTCAATTACTACTGGAGACAAAGTACATATGAGGCCACAGGGAAAATCATTTAGTTACAGTATTTGAACATAAAACAAAGTTTTGGCGTACTAAAATGTTGAACTGCTGGTGGCCCTGGATTAAAAAGATACTTAACTTGAACTTGAACCGACTGACAATGCCATTAACAGCCCCACATACTTTAAGATATAAAACAGACTTAACTATGAATGAACTAGAAAAAGAGACAGTTTACAGCAACACACGTGGCTCAGCAAAGTAATATTATAGTCTAAACAACATTAAGCTAAAAATAGTTAAAAATTTAAAAATACAATACAATCATAAATGACAAAACATGAAACCAGAAGAGGAGAGGAATCTGGAAATTGGATTTAAAAATCTGATATTTATATTAATACATATTTAAAGTGAGAAATAGATAAAGCTAGGTACAATAATTGTCTTTTTTAAACTGTAGTAGTTTATTTAACAGGGACATTGCTCAACGGAGAAACTTGGCAAGGAGTAGACATAAAGGTTCAAATCTGTGTGATGTTCTGACGGATTTGAACAAAGATGCCATGTCGTGATGCTTGAATTCACATGTTTCACTGGTGATATCAACACTTGTGTAAGGGGGTTGTGCCTGTTCCCTGTTGTGCAGATTACATCACATCAGTGGGAAAAAACTTCACAAAGATCATTATGTAAGATATCACAGAAATCAAAGCAAAAGTGAGAAAATGTCTGAAATTTATGTTTGTTTTGCAGCAGTTGGCGAAAATACAAAGATGCATGCACATCCCTGGGGGATTCGTTTTCCTGATACGGTCAATGTTGTGTAAATGTCACTGCCAGAGAGGAAATGGTTTGGTAATGATAAAACAGGGCAAAACTTTTCATGGCCACTTCTTTTCTCTTCGCAGAATGCCGTTTACAAAGGGGAATATACAGCCACTCATCCCACAGTCAGATTGTTCTGGGAGGTTTTCCATGAGTTCCCTCTGGAGAAGAAGAAGCAGTTCTTATGTAAGCACTTAATTGCCTCATTGCGAAATCTGCGTGACAGTTTTATTCTCACGCTCTCACCCTGAAACATTTTATTAATACTGTAATAATATGTTGGTTGTTCCCACATTAGAATGCATGGCAAAGGCAGAATCTGCATGCATTCATTTTAAATAGAGCCTGAACATGTTGACAAGAGCTCTGTGTTTAATGCATCACTTCAAATGAGGAATTCCTCTTGTGTGACACAAACAAGAAATGCATAGAAAAGCATTTACGAGATGCAGAATTTTTTTTTTTTATAATTTTTTTATGCCATAGCAGAATTCAACGTAAATGTTTCAGACTTAAAGTTAACTGTCATGTCAGCTTCAGATTTATTGGTCTGATACTGCATTTTACGTGCCCTGGGAATTCATGCAATTTTTATATTTGAGCCCTGCATAGTATGTAAGGTTGTAAAAAGTTTGTTAATGCTTGAATCAAATTATTTTTAGACCAATCAGCAACCACATGGCCTGAAAAATGAAGCTAACACAGGAGTGCCAAAAGTTGCAGTTCCTTGAAAGGCCACTTGAGGCTTCAAAAGTGACTCAATTCCCATATAGCCATGTGTCGAACACATGACAACGCATGGTTTTGGTCTCTATAAATAATTTTATGTCAACTGTGCAGAGGGTTAATTTTTATACAACTCACTTTCAAGTTATTTTGGGGCTTGGAGTCATGTATAATTAAGAGTGTATAATTAAGAGAGTGACAGCAGCCAGCAGCAGCATATCGTCTACTTTCTATTACCTTACAATTTAAAAAGTGCTTTTAGATTTTAATCTTGATATCAGACCGAAAAATTCTCAAATCCGTTAGTCTTCAGTTTAAAGTGGCTTTGGAGGAAGAACAATAATCCGCAAATCACAGGGCTGTATGTTCAATCCCCAGATCCTCCTGACATCCACATGCCAGACTGCCCTTGACGGATTCTAAATATAATATATTATGATATGATATAAATGCAGCCTTGTACTATTTGTGCTACCGTATGTGGAGCTCAGGAGCATTTCTATTTTTTTCTAATACTTGATTTCCAACCTCTCTGTCCTCTGTGGCTGCAGTGTTCCTCACAGGCAGCGACCGGATCCCCATCCATGGTATGGAGAGCCTGCGCATCGTCATCCAGTCCACCACAGCGGAGGAGCATTACCTGCCGGTGGCCCACACCTGCTACAACCTCCTCGACATGCCCCGCTACCAGACCAAAGAGATCCTGCGCCGCCGCCTCACTCAGGCTGTGGAGCAGTACGAGGGCTTCAGCCTGGTCTAAAGAGGGAAGATCTGCAGCTGCTTTAATGCACTTTAACAGCAATACACCATCGCGCCAGTGTCAAAAGAGTGTGTGGTACTGGGGGACTCTGAGACTCCTACAAGACTTTTAAACATCTTGAATCTGAAAAGGTCTATATATGTAAAGCAGTTTATTATTGATTTTATTACTTTGACCAAAGTTTCTCAACCTTTTGGGGCCATCTGAAAGATTGTAAAGGCTGATGTACGGTATTAATGTATTCAAGAAATGTTGTCCTAAAATAAAAAAGTAGGTGTAAATGACTTTAATGAATGACAACCAGGGATCAAAAATATTTGAGACCTAAAATCAAAAACCAGAGAAGGTTGAGAAACTCTGGCTTTTTGGGTGTTTGCTTGATTTCATTTCTGTCTTTTTTTTGCACAACTGTGTATTTTATATTCAACTTCTTAAATTCTATTTTTCACCTTTAAAGGGTTATGTTATTACCTTTAGACAGTATCTATCTGCTTTTTGTTATTTTTGATTTATTAAATAGAGTGGTTATTTTTTGAAGAAAATTAAAGTGTGTATATATGTATGTAAATATCACTTTGAATATAATCTTTACCCTTGACATTGGGAGGAGTGTTGTCCCCTGATCCTTTTAAATCTGGACACCAGCACATCCTCTCTGCCTGAAACTTAAGAGGGACAATAGGAGAGTATTTAGTAGGCAGACGGATGCAGGATGAGGCATGGTGATTATTATTTGCAATCCCCCTTTGGAGCTGTAAATCCACAGAGTTTGTCTTGAACCTGCATTCAACAAGTGTTGCCTTCTACAGCAAAACGTATATGAAAAGCTGATTTTTAAAGCGAATTTTTTTGTGGTAGTTGTCTGTATGCATGTTCTTGAGTGAAAGCAGAAAACCATAATTGTCATTTAAAAGTTTGGCATTTTGGTCATAGCCCTTATTTGATTTCTGATGAAGAGTTAGATGAGGAAAATCTTGAATTGAATTGAATTGAAAATTGATGCTGTCAATGGGTTAGCTTAGCTTAGCTTAGCACAAAACACTGAAAATGGATTAAAACATCTAACCTTCCTTTGTCCAGCAGTGACAAAGCACGCTTGTTAGCACCATTAAAGTGCTGTAATTAATAATTGATATTTCGATTGTTTAATTCACAGTGTAAACACAATAACTCATTGTTTTTATTAAGAACTATGTGCCAGACTTTTGTTCCTAGGAGCGGTGTTGCAATGAATGTTTGTGACCCATCAGATTTTGTAACCTTCTTAGGAAAGGAATTTTTAACTAGACCACTAACACCCCATTATTATCACAACTTTTATTATTAATTTATTGAACCGTATCCCCTACCTTATTTTGATATCAGTTGCCTAACATGTTGCAACAACGACATGTAGATAAGGTCTCAAATTGTCATAGATAATTAGGTCACAGTATCTGCAGGGTCACAGAGTTCAGCAAAACACCGATCCTAGTGGCGTCTGTTAGCTTGCACATAACCCCATGCAAAAAACAGTGAAGTGTTTTTTTTAAACTTAGTCGTCCTCCAAATTTAACAAATGAGTATAACAACATGTAAAAATAAGTGATCTTTGGCGTTACTAGTCGCCATGTTTTGTAAATGCTTGGCTGAGCCAAACTAGTGCTTTTTTGTTTCCAGTTATTTTTTTTCCCCAGGCTAAGCTAACTGCTAAGCTAAGCAAACCTGCTGCTGCTAGCCCTAGCTTCCCATTTAACAGAGCAACATTAACTCTCCAGCAGAAAACAAATATCTGTGTCCCCAAATGTCCTTTAAAATTTAATATTTATTGATTAAAATAAGTAACTGTAATTAGTTTGTTTCCAAGTTGCAGATAAAAAAAATGTGACATTTGTGGCAGGATGATATAACAAGTGCATATTTAACAATGTGGGCATATGACTTATTAGCTAAACAACTCTAGGTATTAAGTCTTTCAGTATCTATACTGCCCTGATGCTGTATTTAATCAGTCAAACGTATTAATCCAAAATAAAGTTTAATTAGGTTGTGCATTGGAGTGAAATGTGTAAAATGGTCTCGCATATATGTATATTTTTTATTATTATATTTCATACATAACAGTGTTAGTAAAGTGACTGAAGTCAGTAAATGACTTGATGTGTCTTGACTTACAGGTCACACTGACACATCCATTTAGCAATAACAGCCTGAAACAGCCCAGTAATGAAGAGGTAACTGGGTTATTCTTCTAAAGGTCTTCAACACTGGACTCTTGTGAGGTGTTTCTTAGGGACAGTTCCTCGATTCTCTTGCTTAGCTCTCTACTGCATGTAAACACATGTTCAGTCAATATTTGTCTAATTAAAGCTGATTTCTCCTGCAGAGTTTAGTCCTATGCAACGGTTTGTGCAGGCCTCGACCTTTTTGCACCTTTTAATGTGCTACTGAAAATGTGATTTTTGCATATTTGTCTGAAATCTACACAAAGCTCTCTGTTCCAGCCAACTTTTTAAATAAAACAGTACAGTATTAAATCACGACTCTTGTATGTTCAATTATTGTATCAAAGAGTCCTTTTTGATCCAATTTTAAAACAAAATTGAGAAATGGTTAAAAAAATTATGAAAATTTAAGCAAAAAATATCAAGCCAACTGGACAACTCTGTGCTGAAGAGGACCATGCAACATGACTGACAGCTGCACAGTAGGTCTGACGACACTGCTGTTGCCAACTCCTGTTTCTTTTTCATTCTGTGTAACATTGTAAAACAAGATTTATCTTTTATTTAAATCATTTTCAGGCCAACTTTTAACAAAATAAAGTGAGACATTTGAAGATGTTACCTTGGAAATTTTACAGACAAAATTATATATTGGTATGCTAGTAAAATAGTTATTTGATAGCTGATTTCTCAGCTATTTGATAATGGCAATAATCGTTTACAGCCCTGAAACACTTGCTGTATATGATGATGATGATTTTTTTATATTACATCAATCACACAAACAGAACACACATCACCGAAAAATCAGTAAAAATATGATTTCATTTAATATATACAAAATACAAATACAATTTATGTACTAAAATGTACACACTCAAAATTCATTAAGCCTTGCCAGTGTTTATATTCAGTAAAAACGAAATTCACACTGATAATCATCCATTTTGGAGAAAGAAAGGAAAGATGTACTCGCTCACAGAAATGTAAACATACACAGTGATCAATTTTTACAACAGAACAAAGAAGAGCTCTGGAGAGGACGAGAAGGAAACACAGACCGCTGGGAAAACTGAAGCTTTTAGCGACCATTTCTGTTCTCCAGACTCGTCTCACAAACGTCCTAGTCAATGTTTTCTATCAGTGTGAGCAAACACATACCAGTGATTCCAAGACAAGAAATAGCTTATTTGACATAAAGCAAATAGAGGGAAAAGCAAGTAAATGCATAATATGTACAGTAAAATGCTAAAGAAAGTACCAGTGATCACAAAAATACATTGTTTATTTGAATATGAGCTATTTTGGTTTGCAGTTGTACTCTGAGTCACTGTCTTTGGATTGTGTTAAAATGAGAAACCACCTGTTTTAGTGAGTAAATACTCGATTTAACTTCTAGAGAAGCAACGTAAGATTATTTCAGACATTATTTGACGGTCAAAACTGAAAAAGAAAAGCTATTCATTCAGTGAATGCTGTTAGGCTGATTGAAGTTATACGAATAGTAACATCTCCCTTAAAAAAAATACACAACTCTCGATCACAAAATCCATCTTTAAAAAATAGAATAATTTCATAACTATCATTTTACTTCAAAGGTTGTTTTTTTTAAGACTTCTACAGTTAAGCGTGAGAAAAATAACCTTTTCTGTTTCAATAAAAACATTCAAAAGGATAGAAATAAATTATTAGCAATAGAAGTGTAATTCAGATTAACTGTGTGCGTCTTAGTTATTGAGAAAAGTGACTTCTCTCATGAAGGTGAGGTTTGGTTGGAAATGAGTCTCATAGGTGAAGCAGGTAACTTTCTGTCGCTTTGAATCAGTTGTGGGTCGGCGACTCTCTGCAGGCTCCAGAGTAAAACCGTGCTGTGCTCGACAGAACGGATTAACAGGCTGGTTCTCCATGAGCCAGAAACATGAGCGGCACAGATGGCAACGAGAAGAAAAAAACGGATCGTTTCTCCAACAGAGTGTGAGATGTGTTTGAGTGTATCTGTGGAGACCAAGCAACAGTCCTTCAAGAGTCCTTTTTATTTGTTCTCAGATGAACTTGGTTGAGTCTCTTTTGCTGATGAGGACTTCCAGCAGGCGCAGTTTGGCTTTAACGTGCTTGTATTCGCTGTATTCCACCGCCAATGGGGAGCGGTCCTCCTTCTGCACATTTCTATGGGAACAAGACAACAAACGTTAAGGGATGAATGAAGGGTTAGCTGTTAAGTTAAACCCATTAAGTCATTGTCTGTTCAATATGCTTCCTTTCCTGTGTAATTTGAGCAACTTGTTCTTCTATTTACCTTCCGTTTTGTCTTAAGAACTGATCCTCAAACTCTTTGAGGTTCTTGCGGAGTCTCTTCTTCTCCTCTCGGGCCTCCTGGAGCTGCTCCACAAGTTCCTGGCTGTAAGAGAAAGAGCAGAAATACTCAAATATCCTTAATAGTAATATTAACATATAATGAGAAAGTCAGCAGCCGCTGGTGGAAGACTCCTTTATTTACAATATTATGAAAATATTTCACTAAGAATAGAAATCCTGCATTCAAAGTTTTTCTTAAATTGTCTTTCTTTTTTCTCAGTGCCTTACATGGTGGCGGAGTGCAGGTTGGACAGCCTCATGTCCATTGTGTTCTTAGAGGGTGAGAGTTCGTCCACGGGTGAGATGAAACCATCTGCATCCTCGTCTGTGTGGTCTAAGAAGCCGAGGATGCTGATGTCAGGTCGGACAGTCACAGTGAATTGTGTCTTTGAGTCTCCGTCGTCCTCTGAACCGTCCTCTTCCTCCTGCAGGAGCACAGAGAGGTCAAACTGTGGTCGAGGGTGAAAAATGGCCATGCCATGCTGTGGCATCGAGGCTTCAAGATCACATCACTGCAGCGTGTCCTGATTTTGCTGTGTTAGTCATCAATGATTAAAAATCATCTTGATACAGCATACACGCACTTCCATGGACTTTGCTCCTAATTCATTAGATGGGCTGATAAAGGCAGTCAACTAGAAGACACACTGAAAACCAACTGTGTGTAACACGAAAGGCTGGAACCAGCTGACAATCTACCTTCAACAGCCAGCAGAACGCACAGAGAAAAGTGATTTTTTTAGGTCACTTTTTTCCTTAAAACACAGTCCAAAAAGATCATTCTAGTTTATTATAGCTTGGGCTTAATTTTTGCAGTTTGGACCATCATTGCATTTGCTGTATATTGCAATGTATTCTTGCTGTATGTTATAAGTTTGTACTCATCAAAGTAATTAGTGAGATCAGGGACATGACGTCACTCATGTCACAGCCAAATGATCAGACAGGTTGTAAAGAAGCTCAAACATTTGTTTAGAATATAATAGTTCCCAAACTATTTTTCTGATGTTTCACCCTAATTTGCATTTGTTTTAAACTGGAGGTTTCTGAGTAGTTTTTTCAAAGTGGACACTGTTATGATGTTTTTGTCACTAAACTGAAATGTAAACACTAACGTAGGTTTGGTCAAGTCTGCGTTAATATTACAGTCACATCAGGAGTGGCAACATTTCAACCATTCATTATTTTTCATGTGCTCTCAGTAAATATTGTTCAGCTGTTGCTCCTGAGCACACATTTTTATAGGAGGCAGCTTATTGTGACAAAAAATATGCCAAAGCTCACTATTTTTTAATCCTATTTGGCTGTTTGTTTTTTCCATAAACACAAATATGTGTGTATTTTTTTTTAATCAAATCAGAGTTTCTATTTCTTAAAATTAGACGGGGTTGCCTAATGATGTCAGAGTATTGCTGGTTAGGAATTGATGATCTAAACTGTTTAATTTGATTAATTAAAAAGACTCATTGCACATTTAAACAGTAAACTATGATCAGTGTTTCAGTTGTTGGTTGATAAATGGTTCCAGTGAAGACTGACTAACGTGGAGCTTTATTTAAAGTCTGTCTGGTTCTGTCTGTCCTTTTAATATCTGCATGGTACTTGATCTCACTAAATAACTTGAGAAGTACAATGTGACCATCAAAATGTGATTGAAGTTTTAATAAACCAGAATGATCCTTAAAATCACAACATGTACTGCTCACACATTTGGATCCAAAATCACAGACCAACAGCTACTGATTTGATGTCTCTATGGATGCTGGTGGCAAGTAACAGGCAGTTACCCAATCAACAGGCAGCAATCAGGTTCATTAGTGGAGCAAATGGTAGTTTAATAAAGGGGAGGGTGGGGTGGGAGGTTGCTGGGGCAGGGCAGGGGAGCTGGCAACTGATTGTTCAAGCAGCAGCAGCAGCTCATCACCTTGATGTCATCGAAGAAGAGTGCTGTTTCGCCCTCGATAATGGGCTGAAGGAGGGGACCTCTGCGCTTGCTGGAGGGAGAGCCCTGTGGTGACGGTTAAGAAGGAGGTGTTAACCGAGCTGAGTTATTCACAGCAAGGCCACGAGAAAACGCCTGAATGCCTTCCAGGTTTCACCAAATCCTGTCAAAACTTCTATCAGAGCCAAAGCTGAGTAGATTTTCCTCTTTTTTTTTCCTCATATTTTGTCTTTTTTCCAGCTTAAGAACAACTTGAGTTAAACAACATGTCCAAATGACAACAATTTTGAAAAACCTAATTGGATTCCAACTTCCTCCAGGAGGTAAATATCAGAAAAAGGCTACTTATTTTCTAACATGTATGTGTAAAAAACAGAACAGGAAAACAGAGATAAATAATAGATAAATGAAATTATAAATTTAAAAAAAGAAAAGAAAAACAATATTTTCACCATGTTTGTGTCCCTGTTAATGTGGCTCATTGAAAAAAAATGATTTTTTTGTGAATATTTGATATTTGTGAAGTGCAGGGCTTTTGTTGCAAGTCAAAAGCTAGAAAAAAAACTATAGTGAGTTACTCCAGCTTAATTTGACGACTTTACTTAAATAAAAATGCCGCTTTCCATTGTATAGAGTAATCTATGGTAGCAGTCACATTTTGCATAATGGGGATTACAGATTATATATACTGCATTATATAATGGATGTACACTGTAGGTTCATAATGTAGATTAGTTCTTTCATGACAGATTTTGTTATTAATAGTTGAAGACACAAATGACAGGTAAAAGGAAGTATACACATTAGTATATGCAGTATATGCATATGTATATGCAGAATTAAAAGCACAGTCAAGCTGACTTTATCTACAGTTTGTTAACACTCTTCTGCTTTTCATGATGCCATTTCCTGTGGACCCAATCTGCCACCTATGAGCTCCTTTAGGGCAGATGGATTTACTGAGCTGCTAAAGCCACACTTAGAGCCTGGAAAGGTGAATAACACGTTTGTGGCTCGTCTGCCGCCAGTTCCCACAGTAGGCACTAAAGCCAGCATTAGCTGAGGATTATGTGTCTGCAGACAGTTTGACGATGTGGGGATGTTTTAAGTTTGCTTGCTTGTCAGGGAGCAGTAGGGCAACTGGGCAGCTGAGGAAGAAAAAAAGCAGAAGAAGGGAAGACAGAGATGTAATACTTACAATGACGGGGATGGTGGAGGCTCTGCACAGTATCTGCTTCACCAGACGATATCTGTCATACAGGGGTTTCATGATTTGCCTCTCACACTTTGTAACCTGAAATAGCAAAAAAAAAAAAGAGAAACAAAGACATCCTGTTAGCACAGTGTTAGTTTCATTTTGTTCTCCTCTTTCTCCCTGCAGAGAAACTAGCCACAGCGCTAACATAAACTGAAATGACAGCTATCCCTGGCCCACAACAACTCCTCAGAGCGTGAAGGTCATTGACAAACCACTGAGGCTGCACCTTGGCACGGCGGCGCAAGGAGCAATGGAGGTGACAGAAAGGTCAGCTTAACTTCCTGAATCACAGTATGACAATACTAGCACTGATTAGACAGTGCAATTATTTGGCAGTTGGATTTCAATGTGTTTCAGTTTTTTGTATTTTTTTTCTTTTTGCAGTTTTCTAATCTTTTTATTAATAGTAGAAGCTGATACAAATAAAGTGCTTAAAGTAAAGGGACAGTAAAAAAAACACATCTATTCTCGAGGTTAAGCTAACTGACTGCTAACCAAATGCATACACTCAGTCTTGAGATATTATTCACCCTTGACTTGCAATCTGGGTCACAGTCATGAGGGAAACAAGATTTTCTCTGTTTGAGCCGACATGACTGGCAGGAGATCAGGTGTACAGTATGGAATGGCTCTTTTGAAGAGGTTTTGTGCGTCTGTGTTTTCTTTATTTGAAGGAATGGGAACAGAGGATGACTTACTGGTCGACCGTGTATGCCCTCGTAGTAGAGGAGAGCTTTCTGCAGGGCCACTTTCTCAGCTCCGATCTGCTCTCGTGTCATATCCTGACAGCAGGGGGGAAAGGAAGTGAGTCAGAACATTTCATAAAACACCTGAGTTTATTAAGTGTTGTAACACTGCTACTCCTTCTCTCTATCTCTCTCTCACACACACACACACACACTGCTGAACCATATAAATTCAGGCCCTGCTATCTTGTTTAAAATTAATACTGTTTATCTTACATGAATCCTCCATTTGCTAGATGTGTCTATGTTTTATTAATACCTCTGTATGAGTGTGCACCAGGCCCCTGTCTTACCTTGATGTCCTCGGGGCGGTTCACCTCCTCCCTCTTTTCTTGCAGCTTCTTCAAAATCGACTCCAGGGTGCTTTCCACTGGAGGCTTTGGCACTTTCTCCTGCTGGGGTTTCTTCTCCAGCTGAGAGCCGAAGCTTTTGGGCAGAGTGTTGCTGCGCTGACGGGTAAGAGGCGGCAGGTCCTCTTCAGACTTCATCAGTTTGTGTTCTGATGAAGAAGAGGGGAAAGAGAAAGAACACTGTACACATCAGTTTTGTTGCTTCAGTTTTCAGAATATTTTGGAGTGGTTATTTTTTGGTTTTTCTCTCACCTTTTAGCTCTTTGCGAAGCTTGGCCAGTTCATTTACCCATCTTAGCACCTCTGGGTTTGCAGCTTTATCACTGTGGGAGGGCTAGATGAAAAAAAAGATAGTAAAAAAAGGGATGAAAACAGATTTTCCTTCAGACAGCAGCACCTCTGATTATTGCTCATGTTGTTGCATCAACCATGTACCAAAAGAAAAGTCATTTTTGAAACCATAATCCTTTTTATAAGGCTTGAAAAAGACAAATAGTCTTACAAAACCGAAGCACATTTCTATTATTAAAAATCCTTTAAATGAGCCTCTGAGCATCCTCAGATAGTCAGAAAACTTGTTATAGTTTAGTAAACTGTCTTGTGACTGTCAGATTTAGCTATTTTTAATGTGATATGTGAGGAATTGTGTCTGCTGTACCTACCCTGTATTTTCGGTCTTCTTCAAACCTCTCCTCAAACCTATGAATCTTTTTCTTCAGAACATGAATCCTCTTTGTGATCTGGGCAGATGTCAACTCCTCTTTCTCATCATCGCAGGAGCCAAGAGACGAACTCCGTCTGCGACTGGAGAAATTCATAACACCGTTAATTTCACTGACAGCTCCTTTAAACAGCCTCAACATACACAACCATGTGCAGTGTTTTTACCTGACAAATGAGTGTGCATTTGGTGGTGAGGGAGGCACTTCAGTGTCGTCCAGGTACTGCTGGCACTGTCCGTAGGGGTAGAAACGAGGAGACAGCATTGGGTCACAGTCTTCCTCCATCAGCTGGCGGATCAGACGTCCCCCAGCATGAGGGGACAGTCGAGCTTCCTCGCGGTCCATGCTCTCCCTCTGCAGTGACGAGTATGCTGGGACCGGTTCTGGGTGACACAGTAACAAATACACTCTGTGTTAAAATGTAATATTTCTCTCATTCTGTTGTAAAAGACAAGAGATATTCAAATAAAGTAAAAGTTAGTTAGGTGAGCTTGTTTGCAGACAACACATAGCTCATTTTAGTACGCTAACAGCAGATACCATATTCCCCTGAGGGCTGAACAGCTACTGTGCAGAATACTACATTAACAAATTCCAACAACTGCTTTCTGAAGCCAGCAAATGTTTGGCAATCTCGTATAAAAAATGACTGTCAAAATAGCTTCTAATGCTAAATATTTGCCAAATGATGGACCAGTTATTTAATGTTGCAGCTCTTAATCTTGATTGAGACTCTAGGCTTGCTAATAAAAAAGAAAAATTTGTTACATACAGAAAACTAAACAAATAATCAAACTAAAACCACCATATTCTTTACTTGCTTGAATCTGTTGTACAAAATGGGTCAAAGTGATCTTGGAATATCCAACAATATGTTAATTTTCCAAAGATCAGCACCTTTTGTCTTTCAAGACACTGTGAGTTAATTTCTCTCCCTGCTGACATTGTTTTGGATTTTCTCTTGTGTTGTCAATGTCACTGGACATTAAGAAGCTTAAACCACTGTGGAAAAGAAACTTCCTCTGGGACTCGACAGTCACAGATGTTGTCCTGAAACTGTGGGTAAGACACGCCTCCCCTCCCTGTCTCTGTTCATCGCCTGGTTACAGTCTCCACTCTGGCAATAATTATGTCTGGTGAAAATAGCCATGCAGATACCCCTGACAATCCCGGGGCTATTAATAATGCTTGCTGCTCCGTGGGATAATGTCAGGGTGCGACCCTTTTTGAGAGGTACAGTGATGAGTCTGTGTTAAAGTTTCCTCTCCAGGGAAAGATGGATAAACCTGGCTGGTGTGTCAGTTTCAAGCATGAGTGCATTAGACCAGACAGAGAAATACCAGGTTGTTTGAAAGTTCTCTGTTAAAATAAGAATGGAAAACTCTATGGAAAACATGAAACTCAGCAGGAATGATAATGTAGATTTCATGGAAAAGTAGAGGGCTTTTAGTACAGGGAGACTGGATGTAGAGAGAAAAAACAAGCTCAGAAGGAAACCAACCGTCTGTGTAAACATTCAAGGTGTCAGGAGGCAACCGTGAAAATATGCACACCCAGTCTAAAACTGCACATGCATATTTTTCTTAGCTGGGGGGGAGATGGGCGGTATGAGAAGCAATGTATCTCAAATTCCAGCTCTGGTCCCAGGAGACCTCCTGTGCTTCTAGGTACGTGCAGTTTATCAAGTAGCATGTTAAGGCTTGCTCACAGCAGCAGGTGAAACTCTCAATCACACTGTATGTCTTTCTTCGAGCCCTATTATCTAGCTCAGAGAGCAGTGCGGTCTAGCTGACCAGTAAGGCACCATGGCATTTGTAATTAATCCTTTAAATCAACCGCTCACTGATGGTTCAGGATTAGATGGACTAATGAGACAAAAAACATGCCAGTTTGCCATTTTACTAAAGGTTGTTGTGTGTGCGACGCTTGGCCACAATGTTCGAATCATTCAAGCATGTTGCCATGCTGTTGAAAAGGTCATTCAGACAGTCTTTCCTTTCTTTCTCTTTCTTTGCCATGGTATTTGCAGCAAAGCAAGTCAGCACTGATGTAACTTTACACTTACCATCACAACAACTCAGATGAAAAATGAGTTTGAAATCAAGGAAGGGGGCGTTAAAGAACAGAGAATCTAGAAAAAAGACAACAAGAAACAAAGAGAAAGAAACAGATCTCAGAAAGGACCAGCGTGCATCTTTCTTGCTGCAGTAAATATGGGGAAATAAAAAATAACAATCATTTTATTAAACCTTAATTAACTCACGGGACATTTAAGCCTTAGAATCTTTTCTCCCCCTGTCAAAAAAATCTGTTAATGTCTTAACAGCATCGCTGGCAGACAAGAACAGAACAGTAACAGATATCAGGTCACCATGACAGGCGTTGGCACAGAGTGTACCGGGACAAAGGTCTCACACCACCGCTTCAAGCCCTCATCCACCCGCAAGCCCATTTGTAAAGTATTGCACCTTCTGTACAGAATGAACACATCCCCTAACGGTACTAGCTACCAATTTAAAGCTCTATTAACTGCTTATTCAGCTTGTCACACTTTGCCAGAACATTAATCCCTATTTGGCTCTCCTTAGTGAAAAACAAATGTGCCAGCTACACAGAAAAAACTCTCACAAGTTCAACTTTGCACAATGCATATATACGATTGAAGTCTGTGCTATGGCAGGCCTTGCTGACTCTCTTGCGTCAGAAGAACTCATCTGTTCGCCATCTCATGCACCCAAAGGAGAAACTTAATGTCTGAGTGGCCTGTCACAGCCAATCACACAGGCTCCCTGTGATCCCTCTCTGCCATGCACTCAGTTATGTATTCAGGACAGAATGTGCAGGAAGAAGGTTTAAAAAGAGGTGAAAAGCCAAGAAAAACAACCAGCAACTGAACTTATACACAATGTTTTCATAATGTCAGTGTCAAACAGCTACCATTATTGCAAATTTCCTGAACAAACTGTAGAAAGCTCCCCTTGGCTAAGTCCTCCTAAACAAGCAAATTACAGTTTAGTTAGAAGCACAAACATTT
This sequence comes from Ctenochaetus hawaiiensis, assembly GCA_029783645.1. Classification (NCBI taxonomy): domain Eukaryota; kingdom Metazoa; phylum Chordata; class Actinopteri; order Acanthuriformes; family Acanthuridae; genus Ctenochaetus; species Ctenochaetus hawaiiensis. The sequence goes on from JAPZDY010000020.1 coordinate 2,612,890, forward strand.
AGAGACACCATTTAAAGATTGAGAGAAAGAAAACAACTAACACTACACCTACATGCAGACTAAAGTAACAGTTTGTTGGCCAGAAAAAATATTCAAATCCTTGACTTTGCCTCTCTCTTTTTACAGCAACAGCAACCTCTTACAACCTGATTTTCAGTAATTACATTTGGCCACTAGAGAGCTCCAGAAAACATACAATAGTCTCCTAATGCTCAATACATGAGGCTGTTGAAGTTGTGAGAATGATTGCACAGAACAATTTCGTTCTGACAGCCACATTAAACAGGAAACAGTGGTGGGAGTGAAGACCAACGTTTACAGGGAAAATATGTGAAAACATGCCGCAACTTGCCCTTTTGACCACATTTCATATATTTTAAGTGAACCTGTTGGTTATCATTCCAGTATACACTCAAGAAAAAGCTTGGCTTTCACTGCTAAACACAAAAACCCACACCCACCACCGCTGTGTCGCAACGTCCAAACAAAACAATCACTCTTTCAGTGCATGGCGATTGTGCATGATTTCCTTTCTGCACAAACGCCAACACTGCATGAACAAAAACATTAATAACAAACTCAAAAGAGGTCTGACAGCTAACAGAGGAGGGAGAGACACATAAACAATGCAGTGCTCTTTACTAGTTCTGCAAACTCTGCATTAGAAATGACACTTTATAGGAAAGCATCAATAAATTAACCAGACACTCCTTTAAAAATTGATCTTGTGTAAACTTCCATTGAATGTACAAGCACAGACATCAACATTACTATTGCTGGAGGGACTGAGCAAACATGAGACAATTTCAATAAAGCACATGTTTGAACATTTCAAACAGGAAGCCTAGTTTCTACAGCTGGTTAAGTGGTACACTGCTATCATTATTTACCACCCCCTCCTTTTGATTAGTGGTATTTCACTGGGAATTACAGAAATAGCTGAATCTTGAAACAACTCACTGCTAGAAATTGCTTAGAAACCAAAACATCCTGGTATAAACCCATAGTTGCTTTTTGAAATAAAAGCACAAAGATAGCTCTAAACTAAGCCATACATTTGTATATTCTTTTGAGAGATGAAAACAAGAGCAAAGGTTTCAATGTGGTCTGATTTATCAAAACAACAACTATGACGCTGCCTTCTCGGCGGCCGAGCAAACCAGCACATATCCGTTGAGTGTTTCTTTTCCAGATATAGGTGTCTAGAGAACTTAAGAGGATCTTTTACAATTAAATCCTACAGGAAAGGCAGAAAGAGCTGCATTAGGAGGAGGAGAGGCAGCAGAAGGCATGCAGCTGCTACCCAGACACCCATGTGCACAGTTGGGTGGAGTTGCAAGTAGGTTTTCTGAGCATGTATGTGTTCATGGTTAAACACTGTTTATTTCAGATACCTACAGACCTATTTAGAAATGAAATATTGCACGAAAGGGAAAAATCTAAGCATGAAAAACAGCCGGGTGGCCTATAGCCTCACCTCCCCAGTTGTTGTCCTCGGTAAGTGCTGTCAGATCCAGCCGGGGCACGTCCTCACAGTTCGTCTTCTCGCAGTCCGGGTCCGAGCCTCGCACCTCTCCACCGCCGACCCTACCCGTGTCACAAATGACAGGCGACTCCTGGATCTTCATCCTTAACGTCTGCAGGACCATGAGAGTAAAGACAAGGGCGCTCAACAATGATGACCAGCCTGTGAACACACTCTTTAAGTTGAGCCACACACTCCCTCAGACTGGCCCTGCCCTAACACAGGGGGCTGCTCCCTGCTCGTGATTGGCTGCAAAGGCTGGCCAAAACATCCGCCCATCTGCCTTTAGCTTGAGTGTGAGAGAGCTTGAGTGGATTGGCTCCGCCTTGTCCTTTGCCCACCGGAATCCCTCACCCCTCCCTCCCTCCCTCCTTCCCTCCCTCCCTTCCTTCTTCCCTCCCTTGTTTTCTCTCTACAGTAGTCCTCCCTTGCTTTCTGTCTTGCCTGACTTGCACATACTCCCCACCCTTGTGCCGCTCTGGACTTGTTTGTTTCGCAGCAGCGAGAGAACAGAGGGGGGAGGTGGGGGTTGTATGTACTGTGTTGGAGAGAGCGGGGAGGGAGGTGAGAATGGAGAAAAAAAAGCAAGCCGATTGTGAGCCAGCACACGTAGGCTGACTGGGTGGTTTTTTTCCTCTTCCTATCTGTCTCTCTTTCTGCAGGCAAACATTCAGCTCTGATCAGAGATATTACATCCAAAGCCTCTCATCTAGCATCATATTACCTCTATTTCCTCTCATCGTTTAGCTGTGATTTACCGGCTTCTTTTCTCTCTCCTTCCATCTCAAACTTTCTCAAACAATCAAAGCTGTGTGATCAAATTCTAGCGTACTGTAAGTAATTTAGGGGAAACATACTCAGCTGGTCATGTATTTAAAAAGTGTCTATGGATCACTTAGCACTAAACCCATGGGGTCCCATTTCCTCTGTCTGGGCGTGGGACCAAGCTATTTTTAGGAAAAACAGATCAAGAAACACTGCTACTAGATCCCATAAATGCCACAGACGGCTTACGGGAAAGGGTGCACTTGAATTTGGTTACAACAGCCCATGTTTTGTTTTTTCCCCATGATACTAAGTTGCTGTTGTTGTTATTGTTGGCAGGTTTATGAGAGATTACAGGGTAACAGCATAATTTGTCTCAGGTGTGCGCGTATGCTGACGTAAGGCTCAAAAGCAGGGAGTTATCAAACTTCCTCAACTGTTACACAAAAAATTGCCTTGATACGATGTGGGTGAGAGTTGGATACAAAGTAACAGTATAAACGCAGAACGTGCAGACCGTGACAGCGGAACAGCTTAAATTTCCCCTCAGCAGCACTTATCGTCACTGCAGCCAAGTCACCCTCCACCCCTCCACAAGTGAGTACATATTGTATGAGTTGACTAAATGAGCATTCGAGGTCCTCTCATCACAATTCAAAAAACACATTCCTAAGAAAAAATATGTGGAGCATTGACATGCTTAGTTGTACCATCCTAAAGCACAGTGTACAGACAAACAAAAACAGGATTAGTACTTACATATACTTCAGAAAAGGTACAAAAAATGCAAAGAAATATTGAGAGTACAAGTAAGGAACAGTCTAGAATAAACATAGAACAAAGGTCTATTGTATTTGTGTGCGCAAATAATCTGGCATATTGATTTGAAATTTTGTAACCGTTTTATGAATATTATAAGGTTTTTTTTTTTCTTTTGTTGATGTCATCAAAAACTAATGGTACACCAGTTGCTGGTCAGCTCAGCTGCATCATGCCTCACAATACTTTCTTTTAAATCACGTGATGTCTATCGAGGTATCCACCTGCCTATCTATGCGCACTCTGCCCATGCACTTACTGTGCATGACCACACACAAAGTTTGGAGGCCAGGCCAACAGATATGGGAATCTTATCAATGCCTGAGCGAAAAATGAGGGTGAATTCAGGGCAAAGGAAGAGCTTTGGCAGATTTTTTATTCTTTATTTCTTTTTTTCATGTCTGATCCAAAGCTATGTCTGGGCCCTGGTGCTGCCTTTGCTCTGAGACTCAGTTTGGAGTTGCAGATCCAGGTCTGACTCTGGCTCTTAATGAGACTTGTGCCTTAAATACTTCACTGTTTATTTTGACATATTAATTATTTATTTTTTGTTAGAGAAGTGGCAACTGTCATTTTTTAAAGCAGTGACTTATCTAATAACCTTAGCAATTGCCCTGTTAAGTTCATGTTTCCAGGAAAGCCATGACAATATAAAAGTGAGTCATTATGCACACTATGTGGACCTTGACACTAAAGAGCTAAAGAGAATTCAATCGTGGTTATTCATAAATAAAAATTAGAATAATATATATTTATTATTTTTTATTAGGGCTGTCGAAGACTCCTTTTAACGGCACTAATTTTTTTACCGCGCGATTAACGCACGCACGGTCTGTGCCTTGCCAGCTCCCGTAGTTTCAGGAAGTGGCGCTGAAATAACATTGCA
>JAPZDY010000020.1:2616984-2633250 GCA_029783645.1 Ctenochaetus hawaiiensis
GCGTTAATAACGCGTTAACTCAGGACACTAATGCGATTAATCGCGATTAAAAATTTTAATCGACTGACAGCCCTATTTTTTATGTATTCCAGCTGCTTTTCTTATTGTGACATAGAAAAATGTCTTGAATACTAGGCATGCTGAGGGTGTAGTAGCACAGTGCCAAATACTGCAAACAGCATTATCACTCTAATAGGACATAATCTTAACATAACTTATAAAGCTTTTATTGGAGCTTTTGACCATATATCAGTGTTTTCCTTTGTGGATTGTGAGATGTGGGAGTTATACTCTAAAAAAGCAGTAAGAGGACCTTGAGTTATGTTCTTTAGTTTTTGTCTCACTGTTGTTGCTTAAGTGAGTAACACCTCGCATGCTCATATTCCTACAACGATTTTATAGGTGTGTTCAAGTGACTACTTTTATATCAAAGTCACACATTGTAATTATTTTTTGTAACAGTTATTTAAAACCTAATCATTACATGTTCATTAACATTATGGAAAACATAGGTTTTCCACCAAAAACGTTTTAGTTTTCAGTTTTTATTAGCCCCTTGTGTCTGATTTGTTCAGTTATAGTTCCCTGTTACTTACTGTACTGAAATGTACTGAAAGTGTCTACTGGATAAATGTTATGCATGTTATGTCTTAGAGGCAAAAGATGTTAAGAGGGCAACCAAACAGAACCACATGGCATTAATACATCTATGAATATAATATCTCACAGACTCTAAACAGGCCAAAAAGTCGCTTCAGCAAGCTGCCTTTGTGTTGTCAAACCTCTTTAGATGAAAATCACTCATTAAGAATTTCACTTGATGTTTAGTCAATCCTATTTTTTTAACTGATTATTAAATCTGCTGACAAAATAACCAGCAGCATCACTGACATCAGTGTTGAGAGCACAGTGTAAAACCACTTCAAGCTGCTCTGAGGAGTTTCGCAGTGGATTAACAGAAGCACAGATGTCACAGTTCACCAGGGTCCTGCTGGGTTCAAACACAATTTAAATCTACTTCCACGCACAAACTCGCGCACACACATACATATACAGATGAGTCCTCACTGCGCCCTGTTCTCTGGAACATCATCCACTGCGTTCACTCAAACACACTCGAACCGCGATTACATCATCATGAGATGTCCAGCTGGTGTAAAGGAGGGGCAGATAGACAGAGCTACTATGTGCATGTGTGTGGGATGCATTAGACAATTATTAAGCTGTGTTTGGGAGGCTTACACACACAGTGTACAAACAAACACAGTGTGGATTTTACGGGGCATTTTGCTGAGATGGCACACAGACCAGCATATAACCCTGGACACACACACACACACACACACACACACACACACACAAACACACACAAATACACACACACACGCATGCACAAATTATTATGGATTTGGCCTGACATAATCTTCTGTGGTAGAGCTCTATCCATCCTTTTCATTTCAAAGCACATGTACCCTTGTTCACTTTCTATGGTTCAGATAGTCCTTGAAGAGCCCAGAACTCATTAACAAATGACTTGACGTGAAAAAAAAGTCCACTATGGTATTTAGGTTAGCATATAATTAACATGTCAAACCTCCACCTAAACCGGACCTCCACACGTGAGCTGGTCAAAAACACTGCAGATGTTAAGTTTTTTATAAGCTGTATGTGCAAGATGTTCTGGTAGAGGAGTCATGTGTGTTATTGGTTTACAGGGACTAAAGCCATACTGAGACACATACAGACACACTGACATGCAATGGGTCAACATGTCAAGACTGAGGACCACTGTGTTTAAGAATTAATTAAAAAAAAAAAAGTTTAAATTATTTTTTTAGTCCAGTTTTTATAAAATAAAACAAAAATGTATAACAATTTAACTTAAATTTCAAAACCATTTTGATGGTACATGGACTTGTGAACAGGCCTCATACTTTTTTCCACATCAACAAAATATGAATATATAAATTTGTAAAAAATTAGATCATCAAACTAACGTAACCAGTGTAATAACTTAGCCAAATAACTAATGGTAAACTGACGGTAAAAATCATGTCTGTTTGATGCCCTTGTTGGGCCTAAACGACCAGCTGGAAGGCTGCTGCACCCTCTCCGAACCTTCTCTCAGAGGGGTGCCACACTGGCACCAGATGGCCGCTCAGTGGCACAGTTTGATGGTGGTGGTAGTAGAGTTGCAGACCAAGCTGCCTCTGAATCCATCTGGGCTGCTCAGAAAGAGACCCAGCATATCAGTGCAGTGCTGGTTGAGATTAAAATAGAGAATGTGCAAATGAAGAGGTGATTTGTTTCTTCTTGCTCACTCCCACATCAATGTCAAACTTCAGAACAAAAGTGAAGGTTTTTCTACAAGGTTTTGGACAGATGACTAAGAGAACTACGTACTTTATATTTGGTTAGGAATAATGGTGGGAAAATCCCTTTCAGCATGAACTCTCAAATCTCCCTTTGTTAAGAGTGAAACTTCATGTTTCTGTAGAATTGACAGTGAGTTTCTGTTCAGGAAATCAGTTGTGGCATTGTAACAAAAAACTTGTGAAGGTTAGCAACACATTTGTTTAAAAAATAAAGAAATACATAAATAAAAATAGACAAAAAAAATCTGGGTTACGAGTTATGCTTTTCTTGTTTGCCATAGCTTTCAATCAGTTTTTTTAATTACAGCTTCCTCCAAGACGCGATTGATATTCTTCTGTTTCATTTCAGGTTAGTTTATCATTTTGTACTTTTATTTTTGTTATACAATCCAGTTTTTATGTCACTTATACTCATTTGTGTTTCTTATATATCTTGTCCAATTCAATTTTTTGGAACTTGGAAGATCTTGAGACTTTAGTAAGTATGAAAATACTATTTTAATTTAATAACCAGCCCTTCCCTCTCTTACACATCAATATCTCTAAAATGTGATCATGTATTTTTTTTCCAGTGGCACATGCATGGCAGATCCACTGTGTAAAGAGAGGAAGGTGGAGAGCTAAAACAAAAAGCAAACAATCTGACAGACAGAGGAAGGGATTGTGAACTTGATTTTACCTGTGGAGGAGAAGATAGGCCATCCTTTGTTGAAATGTCGTTCCTGAAAAATTCACAGGGGGGGGGACCACTATAGCAAAAAACCTTTAAATGATCATGACAGCTTATAACAAATCAGCCATTCAAGACTTTGAGTTTATTTGACAGTCATTAACCTCAGGAAAACACAGACACATTAATGTAACACATTAACTCTTACTATCTTTGCTGTGTGTCTTTGTCAAATGAAGTGTGTGTTATAAACCTCATGGTTCACCTAACAGAGAGCAGAAAGCCTCTAGTGGAAGCTTATCAATGTGAAATAAACATTCAGGTACAGGTGCTACAACTTGTGTGTTTACATAAAGAAGGAAAGACCATGTGCTACAGCATTTTTTGTTTTTATTCCTTTTAGGGGTCAAGTTAGGAATTTAAGAGCTTACCCTTTCTGAAATGTCTCCATGTGGTTTGCTACAGATCTCCCACCAACACACTCCTTGAGCTGGAAGAAAATATGTAAATTTAGGATGCTAATATCAACATACTTGATTTTATGATCTTTATTTATCGAAATGGAAGAAGCTTTGTTACATTGGTATATCCAATACCAAAAAAACATTGATGTTAAGATAATTTTTATTTTATTATTATTTGTCATTATCTTAAAACCTTTGCCGGTCACTGTTACTGTTTTTGCAGCTATTCATATAAACACTATAGGCTCTAACAACAGCTGTTAAAAAGAGAGGCTTACAAAGTATACATGCTAGCATAATAAGGGCCTTTTGAAATCACTATCCTAACAAAATGATTTTACATTTCACAATATACATGCATATACATTTTGACTATATAGGTTTACAGTGTAAGCATGTTGACTATTGCTAATCTGATTTAAAAACGTAAAACTTATGCTAATGGTAACAATATCAGTTCTGCAGGATTTCTTTTAAACCAGTTAATTGTCAGCAAACTAAGCAGAGATAATTTAGGTAAAAACACTGTTTTTCAGGCATTAGTCGATGTTGAGATTTTGGTCTATTTTGTGTCTTTAATATGTCTTCATTCAGAGAAAAGAAAATGTTTAGGTGTTTCTTTTTGTGCAAAATTTTGTTCTGGAAAATATATTCAAATCATTGCAGATCTAATAAGATCATCATATGCATTTTTGCAAAGTGGTGGACTGAGCGATGAACACTGACATCTTCACGGCCAAGCTGCAAGGTAACCCATCAAACTCAATCATGAGGCTGGAGACTAGTCTGCACTTTTATTGGTCCACTTTTATAAAAATTTACTTTGAAAATAGAAAAAAATCAAGTCCGACACACTGTGTAAACAACTTCAAACAAAAAGGTAAAGTGATGACTGAAATGTATCCAAAGGATAACATAGAACAAAAAATACAGCAGACATTGTATAATGTTGTGCTGCTTTACAATAAACAACAATCCAAACAACAACACAAACAACATCCCAGAGGCTTTCAGAGCCCTTAATGTTCCTCTCTGGCTCTTAAAAAAAAAGCTCATAATTCACAGAGATGTCTGTTCACATCAACAGAGACACAGACTGTCACTAAAAAGACCTCCACTGTCAGCCACTTAGCACAACACTTGTACAGCCAATAATAATTGTGTCAGCTTTATCATATGGTATATACGGTATGTGTGTCACGGCATCATGTGTCAGTGCCGCTGTTACGTAAGGGCTTGGCATGGGGATTCGGTTCCTTGAGTGCAAGATTGTAAACTAAACAAAATCTATTTTCATTAGCTGGCCTGCGGGACAGCATGTCATGCGGCTAAACTTTACATTAGCACATATCATTTCTGAGCCAAGTGTGAATATTAATTCAACAAGCTTTCATGCAGCTGTAGTGTAAGAACAGTCATTGGAAACTTGATCATTGTCCTACAGCTCCATGGTTCACACCATGTCTTTGCTGTGATTTTAACTGCTATCACGCATTCGTTGTACAGAGTTCTAAATGTCCTACATCACTGTTGGGTAAGTTTCAATGCTTCTTGGTTGGCTAGGCCTTCTTGGAGATAGCTGACCAAGTATTTTATTATCAAGTCATACTGGTACACTTGACCTGAATGCTGGTCTTTAGCATTTTATGTGATTTTTTTATGTGGTTTTATGTGCCTTAGTCAATTTAGTTAATCAATTAATTGTTGGTCTTCAAAATGTTAGATAACTCTTATTTGGTAAATGTTTACAAAGAGCTACACAGTAACTCTTGATTGAATTATATGCATTATAAAATCTACTTTTTTAAAAAAAAAATTTGAATTAAAAACCTTCTGATTAACTGAAAAGAAAATTAGTAGAAATTCTAATTAGCATTCAACAAGGCCCCCACACCTTCTTAAACATTACATTCAAGAACTTTTTAAAGCCTTTTTAGGTCCAATTTCTTCATTAGCAGGGACCCATCAAGTCATACTTTTAGCCAGGGTTAAAGGTTAATTGCTCTAACAAAACTGAGTCTTTTGAAGACAATGACTACGTGGTCCTAATGGAGTCTCTAATGAAGCACTGCAAAAAAGTATGTGCATCAAACAGTGATGCAACTGTGGGAGACACACAAACAAACAGCAGAACAAAGCCTGTTTACTAATGTTAAAAGAAAATTCCTATCAAGGGAACTGTAATTTCTATTCCTGCACAACATTCATTAATTAGAGCACTCTTAATGATCTATGTCTATTTATGACTGATTTAAAACTTTTAAGGTCTAATATTAAGGTCTTAAATATTTATTATTTTCCCTAAAATTAATGAACTTCCGAGGATTTTACAGTAAATACTGGGAACCGTGACTAAGCTTTCAAGCTCAATAAACAGTGCTGTGGACATGATTCAGTTGAGACTAAAACCCCATTCCAGTAATGATATATCTCCATATTAATGTAATGAGAGTAGTATTGAGTTTTTTGTGGATATTCAACACGGAATGTCTGTTTTTGCAATATTCTTTAAACTGAAATTAAAAGTGCACCAAGCTGATGCAAAAAAGTCTTTCAATCCAGAACTTTTATAAACAGCCCTGCTCGATCTATAAAACTACACAAAATCTAAACCTAAAACAATGTGAGTTTCAATATACCATGGCAGAAATTGTAGAGAAAATCTACCAACCAGTCCTGAAGCTGTCAAGCCCACACCAAAAGAACAAACACCATAAACCACTTAGACTTTATAAAACAAGTAAAATAAACTATCAAAGTAACATTCTTCATTTGAAAAGTACTTTACTGCATATTAATAATTTCCCCCTGATATAATTGTTGAGGACTCAACAAACTCCAAGTCTGGAACAATGTGGTCTTGAGTAGCCCCATGACAACAGCTGAGAGGACATGTTGCTCTCTGGTGCATCATCTTTTTTGGTGGATAAAAGCTGCAGCTAATTGCATGCTCATTTGCAGTGCTTCTGGCAAAAGTGGTTGACATTAGTGTGGCATGTTGGATATTACAAGCTGCTGTACAATGAGAATGGCAGGGAGCCATTAGGCAGCTGCACTGCTTCCTGTCAACTTCCAATTCGCCGCTATCTGCATTTAGAGATTCTTGTTAACTGCAACTGACAATTATTTGCAGTGAGTCAGGATTAAGGGTGACGGGGGAGTGAATACTTTAACAACCTGTCAGCATCACAGGTGTGCTAGAAGAGAAAATGTGGTGATGCTGTTTGTGATGAAAGCTGCTGCTAAAATGTAGCTTTGATTATATAAAAAACACAGTTCACTTCATTCTAAAGTAGCCTAGTTAACGCAATAAATAATTTGATTTTTTAAGATTATCCATCAATTTATACCTAAGACTGACCTGACATAGTTGGAGAAACGGTAAAAAACAACAGTTAAAGAAAGCAGTCGAAAAAACACACAAAAACAAAATACTAGAGAAGAGTCAGAGAGACACTGACAAGATAAACAGGGATGAGAAATAAAGGAGTGTGACTCACTGCGTGGGCGTCCTGGTTGCCTGTGAGCTGCACCAGTGTTGGGCTGTTTCTCGTCTTCCTGGGTTTGGGGGCTCGCTTGGCGAGACCACTATGGCTTCCCTGTGAGTCTAAGCTACTGCCCCAGTCCTCCCCAACACAGCCTGATCTGCTTCGACCGCTCGATGGGACGTTCTCCTTGTTGGTGTCTGCTGTGATGGCTGCAGCCCTGTCTCAGACAGAGAGGAACACAGTGAGGAAATGAGACATCTATCTTTCATCTCACTCTCTCTGTTGCACACATTGGTCTGTCTTTGTCAGTTTGACATGGGGTTAAAAGTCCTTTGGGAAACCAAATGGAAAGGTCATCCTAATACCTCATTTACTTATACCTTTTCCAACAGCAAATGTGCTGTTTAGTTTAAGTGCTAATTCTATTTACTGTCTATTTACTGTCCACTGTCTTATGACATATTCTGATGTCTTTGGTCTAATGCGCTTCTCTAATCCACATGTCACTGCTCTTTCAGACGTTACCAAATCTCCATCAACAAGGATTAGCTTCTTACTGCCCTGACTCCAGTTGTTATGACTGTATTACGTCTCAGTGGGCGAGCTTACCACAAAGAATGAAACATTACCATTGTTTACTGGCACCAAAACACCAACTGAAAATAGTGGTGTCGCAGCGAGACATTGGCTTAGAAATTAATGGCTTCTTATGGTGCCTTACCAATACCATTCAAGATGTGAAAACCTCAGTACCAATCACAGAAATGAACTTAAACAAAGAGGTTTTTACTGCCCTGAATGTCAGGAGAATTTGAATACGCACTAAGAGGTTTTGTTGATGAATACAGTAAGAAATGGTGTTCTTTTATCTCTTATGCTATGTCAATCAACTCTCTGGCCACAATCTAATTATTAGTAAATTAGCAAGTCATTCATGCAAAATGGTGTTTTGAATTTACAAACATCAAATGTTTAATTGATGAAACAATTTAAAGAGAATAAAGAAATTATTTACAATTATATTTATAGTTGTTGCAAGGCAAAACTATGATTAAAAAAAAAATTTCTGTTAAATGTCCTCAGTTATCAGAACAAGATTTACAGTAAATTTCAGTTTTGCCACAAACCGCCATCACTCTCATGTTGGTACCATCAACCACCAATGTCATAACCTGCCAGACCTTTTGTACCTGCTTCTTTCTTTGTGTCTCTGTGCCTCCACCTGTTGCTCTCTCTGATGTCGACGTCTCTGTCGGGCATTTAGTGTCACACTTGGAGATGGTGGACACGGGGTCAACAGAGGGTCCCCTGATTTTTCATCCTCTGAAGGATTTGCTTTGAAGAGGTGCTGCTCCACTGTTGAATGAATTGTTCTGTCCAGAAGACTATTAAACAAAAAAGAGAGGAGGAATTGGTCAGAAAATTAGCAACTTAATGTTCAAATAACAATATAGTAGAATTGAAAAGAATTCTCAAAAATAATTTATTTAAAAGCTGGCATTTTATGCTGCAATGGTTACACACACACAAAAACGTTACTCACTTTACTACATCTGGTCTGCAGTGGACAGGGGAGAGGTGGTTACTGAAAGAAAAACAAGAGGAAGAAGGTGAGTTACTGCTACAGAAACAGGTGGTCACAACAGGTCACTGAGCAACGCTGGAAATCCCTAGGGCTTTGATTCTGGCCCTAGGTGATCAAGGCATCCAGTGTGCATGAGTGAGTGTTAACTTCAGCTGTGTTTGGAGCATAATTGGCCGGCTTCTGTGACTAACAGTAAGGCCTGCAGAAGAAACTCCCACGATGATCTTCTTATTTTGATGTTTTCACATTGGTTGTCTTCATCTACACCTTTCTTTTTGGTTGGTGTCCCTCACTCATGTAATATGAACGTTTTGATGATAGCAGTTGTACTATATGTGCAGGGCTGTGTCTGTGTTTGATTAAAAATACCTATATCTTATATTACATGAGAGTTGGCAGCATCAATTAAGTAGTAACATGACAACCAAGCAGTTTTGGTTTGTTATTGTTGAATACAATATTAAATACATTAGAAGATCTAACTCAAAGAGCCCAGGTACATTTATTGCATTGTCAAAGACTCTCATTAGTTTGACTATTTCTCATTCGAATTTAGTTTAAAATCAACAAATTTGCGGATGACACCAGAGTCTTATTGCCTGTAATGATAAAACAGCTTTCAAAGCAGAAGTCTCCCCACTAGCTGAGTGATTTGTTTATGACAACTTAACCCTAAAAGGAGATAGTTTTGGGCCTTCGGCAAAATCAAAATGTGTTTCAGTTCTTGGTCACCAATGGTCAGGAAAGAAGATGATTTTAAATATCTAGAGATCATCATTTCCTCTTCTCTTAAATGGAGGGTCAAAGTAAACTATATTGTGCAGAAAGCACCTCGATGATTGTTCTTTCTGTGACAACTCAAGAAGTTAAATGTGTCAAAGGCAGACATGTAACTTTAAAAGGCCTGTGACAGAGAGAATGTGGTATGGGGACTGCTCAGCCGATGACAAGAAGGAGCTAAATAAGGTCGTAAAGACAGCATCAGAAATCACCGGTCAGGATTTGCTAAGCATCAGTCATATTTATAACCCCTGCATTCCATGGAAGGATGTGAAATAATCAGTGACTCCTTACACCTAGCCAATGGATCTTTTGTCCCATTTCCATTAAAGTACAGGAAAGTCTTGTCACAAAGCCTTTAGACCAAAAAATTCTAGTTCCTCTCACAGTACATATCCTGAGGCAGAGATGGCCCTTAATTCCTTATCATAAATACAAAAACATTAACTGAACATGTGTCTCCTAGTGTCACTTGTGGTTTATTTATTTATTTTAGGGTATTTTCTTATCTATACTGTTTTGTATTTGTATTGTGTCGTTCTGTTTACCTCAAGCTCGAGTGAAGCCATACAAGGTTAATTTTGCACCCAATAATCATCCTAACTTTCCAAGAACACTATAACTTTCATTGACTGATGTTCTTGAACCCTCCTTTCCTTGTATACAGCTACCCCAACATTTATAAGGATGACCTGAAAAAATCTTCTATAAACAGTGGTGTTGATAGTAATAACACAGCCTGGCAGAGGCCCTGTATGGTGCACTGATAAAGGCAGAGATAATAATGGAGTGATGGTGTGAAGGTGACTGTTGTGAACTTCTGTAAAGTGGCAAGGACATGTGTTGGCTTTATCAAAGCTGTAAATAGGGATAGTGTATCAGCTGAAAAGGTGGCACACCCGATACTGTGATAACAGGATGATTATTTTTATAAGTTTAGCAAGTTATAATCAGAAACATAGGGCTATACATGTCAGGTCCTTTTTGTTGTCAATTTTACAATTTAGGCTTATAAAGACCAAACAGATCCCATTTTTCACTTGAGTTTGATGTAGTCAGACAGCTGTGAACTATAAAAGACAAAAGGATGAGTGAAAGTAAAGTCAATTAAGCTCACAGTTGCTTCAGAGGCAGCAGACCAAACCGCTCAATTATCTCTGGCCACAGCAGGAAAAATATTATCCCTCTAACTAATAATAGACTTGGAACTGCATGCAATAGGTTAAAGCAACAGAAAATGGTTTAATGGCTTACTGATGCTGACTTGACCTTACACTTTAATGCCTGCAAATGTCAGAGGCACAATTCATCAATTGCAGTGGACAGATTGTTGCATGAAAAATGATTTATTTTAAGATCTGTCAACAACTTTTGACTCTATGGACCATCAGTCTTCAGTGCTGCTGTATGCTCTTGAAATAAAGGTGATGAAAGAGTCAGTTAGTTGTATATTAATGAAATAAGTGCAAAATAAAGATTATTTTCATCTAAATTAAATTTTTAGCATTGACACTGTGAAATAGTTTAAGACAGTGGTTCTCAACCTTTTTGGTTTGTGACCCCTTGAAACAAAGGGGACTTTCATGAGCAACCTAAGAATGATTTCATTTCTCTGATTGTTCAAGTTGAAGTGGAAAATACAGCTATACATCACGAAAAGAGGGGAAAAAAACAATCACCTATACACCCTTTTAACCCCCCTCAACAAAAACACACACACATAAATGTACATACATAAATACATACATACATACATAAATACGTACAGATGTACATACCTATATACGTACATATCTATATACATATATATAGCATGTTTGTGTTTGTGTGTGCATAAACATACTCAAACATTTGCTTGAAAATGCATGGTTTGTATCCATCTAAAAGTTAAGTTTTGAAATGTCTTATTGCAAAAATTTAAAGATGTTTTAAGGTGTTTTGGTCTGTAGCTCATTTTTTCATGACACCCTGAAATTCAGGCACAAACCTACAATCCATTTTGGTCCGACACGTGAATTCAGGTTTCTGATATGGCCGCTTGTGCTGCATTTAGAGTGGTAATGAAATAAACAGCTGAGCATGTCTGCCTGTATGCTGTAATTAAATATCTTTTGGCAGCTATAACTGTCCCAAATAGACTTCAGGTTGGCACAGCATAAATGAAGTGTGACAGTTTGGTAAATTACCAAAAGGAAGTGACATCTCTGGCTTGAAAGGACTTTGCACCTCTTTAGTTTTAACTAAAGATGCACCAGTGTGAAAGCACTCTGGTATGAGACAGATTGTTGCCTGGTGTGCAATGATGACAGTCTGAGTCACAAACTACCCGCACTAAAAAAAAAAAAAAACACCATAAGGAAAGAAGGATGAATCATTGCATCTGAAACAACAAAAATATCATCACTAGAATATGAGTTAGACAAGCCAATGATTGATTAAAGACAAATATGGTAAAAATATATTAAGTAATGCCACTAACCCCAGTTTGATGCTCGATCAAAAACAGGGCCGCCACTATATCAGATTTTCACTGCATAACACATCCAATGACTGATAAAGCAGACAGCTAGTGGTTGCTGTTTCTCAAATTAAATAACATTATGAATTAAGCATAACATTTAAGAACTTAAAAAACATATGAAGGCTGCCAAATCCAAATTTGTGTTTTTACCAGGAGTCATGTGCCTGGACTATTTGTTGACCTAACCCCTGACCTTGGAAGTCAACTCTGGTTGGCTGAGTAATAGTCTGACACAAAGTCCCTGTAAATAACGAATAGATTTGGTCACACTTTTGACTTAAAGGGAAAAATTAATCATTTTATGTGGCTGTCTAGTCAGTGCTGATGAAAATTGTAGTCAGTTGTAGCAAATAATTACCCAGTGAATGTGATACTGACTGAGAGAGCTAAGTTATTCTGCTCTAGTCAGGTCTTAAATGAAATGATATGTCTGGGGTTTTGATTCTGCTATTTGTGTTTTACAGAGTGAGAATTTAAAAAACCAGCAGTGCAAGTCTTTGTTTAACAAGAGCTTAAAGTTTGTTTTATATAATTGCTTCATTTAGAACCTCCTAACTAAGAAAACTGCCTTGCAAATAAATGTAAGACCAAAATAATATGTTTCAGTGGTTAGTGTTTGTGTTTCAAAGTCAAGTATTCTTTAAGGAATACAATGCAAGTAGAAAACAACTCCGAAGTTTCCACAGCAAAGGCTTATAGCGTTTAAATCCCCCGCACTGTGTACCCAGTGGCGTCTATTTAGGTAATCCAGTATTACACCACAGTCAGATATTAGCCAGGACCTTTAGAGTCTTTGGTCAACACACACAGAACAAAATTATGTTTATCTATGATCCATTTTGACTGGGCTGAGGTTAAGCTCTCATGTGGCAGTCTGAGAGTTTCTGAATGAGAAAGAATGCACGTAGACTTCAGTAGAGAAAGACAAAGAGAAATAGAGAGAGAGAGAGAGAGGAGAGAGAGAGAAAGAGAATATTCGCATAGTATGTGCGTGACAAAGTACAAGTAGGCCCTGCAGTTACTCATTGATGAACGTGAGCATTAAGAGTGAATGGGAGACACATTGAGAGGCAAAAAAGGGCAGAAATCACAAGAAAGCTGTCTTAGTCCTTTGGAGACAGAGTAGGACTGCAAGTTATATTGTTATCATCAACTAATTAGTTAACTATCTTCAAGTTCATTGCTTAATATTTAAATGTTACAAGTGTATAAGACAATAATATTCAAAGAGGTTATTTTGCCCAACCAACAATCCAATCTCATATACATTAGATTTCAAGTTACCAAAAACAGAAAATACACAAAACTATTTGAGAAGCTAAAAAAAAAAAAAATCAAATATTTAGTCATTCTAGCAGCCTGGCTCTATGACTGGTGATGTTGGTTTGTCAGTTGATCCACTGCTTTGGTATAAGTTTCAAATATTCAAACAACAGGCTTCCATGGTCCCAAGAAGACTAATCTTGTTGACTATTGAGATCCTTGGCTTTTCTTCTCGTGACACCATAATGTTAACAGTTTGATGTTACTAGCAAACAAGATGTCTCAGTCCAAGTTTCTATGTCTGTTCTTGTTCTTTGTTCTTTTTAGGTTAACTGCTTTCACAAAACAATTTTGAAAAAGCTACAAAAGCCTGTATTAATGTACTTTAGTAATTACATTTTGTCAGCTGTTATCTACATAGATATGGCATACAAGCATTAAGGATATTTTAAGTTATACTGCACTCTTTTGTTGTCAGCAGTGAGCGCCTCACTGTCGTCACTCTGACAGTTATTCTGTGAAGCTAGTGTCTTCAGTTTCTTTTTTGGGGAAAAAAAAACAATATAAATGCTTAATCAAAAAAACAGTAGCCATGGAGCCATATCGGTTCTAAGGTCATATTTGAAAACAACACCACAAAACGGTAAAAGCAGCTGTTAACACTGACTAAACAAGCTGAGGAGACTTGTCTTTACGTCAACAGAGACTAAAGGCAAACTGGGAAAAACAAAGTCAGTGAATGACAGTAGGCTAACTGAAATTTAACAGGTGATCATCAAAAAGGTGTGGTGAGGTGGTAAACTGCTTGTAAGTTAAGTTTATTGCTTGCACGTGCAAAAAAACGTGAGATTTTGTATTGCTATGATATACTGTTATTTTATTTAGTTGCACTGGGTTCAGTTTTATCCATAAGACTGTTTGTTTCACTTTGGCACTAATAGCAAGAACATATATATTTAATTCAACAGGCTAATAGTTTTTCAATGTACAATATTCAAATATTATTGGGATTCCAACTAAAAATGCCTTTTTTTGATAAATGATTTAATTGTTAATGGCAACATTGTGAAACTCAAATATATTCAGTTTACAATGATACAAAGAATAGCAGCAAATCCTCGGATTAAGGCTATGAAATTAGAGAACATTTACATTTTTTTAAACAACTTTTGCTATAGTTCTATTTATTCTTCTTCCTAGCTTACTGATTTAACCATTACATAATTCATCATTCAGAATCACAGTTACTTCACCCAGACATGTCCTTTGCATAAGTGGTGTTTCTGA
Organism: Ctenochaetus hawaiiensis; assembly: GCA_029783645.1. Taxonomy (NCBI): domain Eukaryota; kingdom Metazoa; phylum Chordata; class Actinopteri; order Acanthuriformes; family Acanthuridae; genus Ctenochaetus; species Ctenochaetus hawaiiensis. The sequence goes on from JAPZDY010000020.1 coordinate 2,631,418, forward strand.
AACATGTGCTGTGGCTGCCTTTGCCACAAAAACCAAACAGTGGTGAGCAAACACTTGCAACTGCACGCTGCCCCACATTCAGTCTAACTGGTGGCTCCATTGTTTCTGATTATAATGAACCAGGCAGCATACAGCCACTTCCCCCACACCTCCACTTCAAAACAACATTCTGTCAGCCTGCTCTGCTAGTTTTATAAAGTGAACAGAGGAGGCCTACCTCATGTAGAAAGGAGATATTGGCCTCTCTTCTTCTTGGGAGCTGAAATATGAGGAAAAAAACACACATATGCAATTAATTGCAGGATGTGGTTATGAAGTGCTATGGCATAAAAACTTTCAGCTCCCCCTATCATCACTAGATGTCACTGAGGCTGAAAATAGGAGCATAAGGCTGGCTTTTGTCTGCAGAATAATAGACATGCAGTGCTACAGATCAGTGGCTTTGTAGAACTTGTCTCTGATAATTATTATGAACCAAGAGAAAAATGGGTGCTGCTCTAGAATATAGGCAGGCTGTTGCCACTGGATATATGCCAGAAACACATGATGAAATTATGCAATGATAAGAGGAACTCAGTATCGGGACTGAATGTTGAGGTTACTTAATATTTTCATATCCAGGAACCTACAGGCTAAAAAATTTCATAATCACTTAGTCTTGTTTGCCCAAGAAATACTGAATATCTTCTCTAAAGCAGGAGGTAAAACACTGCAACAAAAAAATAAACTATTTAAATATATGAAAAAAAACTGTTAAATCAAGCTGTCTTTATATGTTTATTTACTTTGATATGAGCCATTTATTGTATAAAACCATTGGGGTCATGCTGTAATTACATAATGTGACAACTCACATTTATATTAAATGTATTTTATTAGTGCAAATAAAGACAAGACTGTGTTTTGTAAAAAATAATGCTGGCCGATTTCCATTCAGCTGCTTTAGTTGTGCCAAGTATTGTGCATGCGGGCTTACCTTTACTTGTAAATAGGACAGAACCAGTGTTAGTTTTATTGCCAACACCTGAGCTTTTGCTACTATGACAAGTCAAAATGTCCACTGGGAAAAAACTATGTTTTCGGGGGAGAGGTGTGACTATAGCTTTTATGACCTGCTGGGACCTATTTTGAATGTTCACCTGTGACCAGCATAGTCTTTCTACACTGACAGACCTGTGGCAGACCCAACCTGGCTTGTGTTCATCAGTCAAAACAGTTTGTCTACTATGGGTCTGGTTTATACAAGGACTGACACAGGAGTGTTACAGGTCAAGTTTTATTAAGTCTTAAGAGTCTTTGCAGCTCTGATTGGTTGTAAGACCAGTCTTCAAGTCAGTCCAGTGTAACTCAACAGACTCATAAAACTGGGACTAAAACATCAGAATACACAGTGCTGATCAAACTGAATCAGGACTCTGTTACTGCATTTACAATTTCTGAACTCAGATTTTAAAAGTTACACATTATATTTTACTGTTGGCTTGAGTCCATTTAATTGCATCCAAAGACAATTTGGTCCACTGCCATTGATGAAACTGCTTTGAGAACATGAACAGACATATTTCTACCAACACTCCATTTTTATAAACAAGAAGCATGACGGATTTGTGCCAACCAGGTACAGCAGATGCAAGGAACATATATACTTTTTGTCACTTGATAGATCTTAACACTTCACCTGCTAATTTGAACATATAGAAATTGACTTTTTGTGAGTGTTTTTTTCTCCAAAGCATATTCCTAGATGCTTTAATAGAACTTTGTAGAATGACTGACTCATCCATAAAGATAAAGCAATAAACCAATACACTGCATAGTCCACTGATGCAAAAA
>JAPZDY010000020.1:2635861-2648133 GCA_029783645.1 Ctenochaetus hawaiiensis
GCCCGATGGTTCTCTGGACAAAACAAAAGTAATTTGTATTTATTGTAAATGTAAAAGGGCAGGGTAAAAATTCACGTCAATAACGCGTTAATAACGTGTTAACTCGGAATCAAATGCGATTAATCACAATTAAAAATTTTAATCGACTGACAGCCCTAATATATATAAATGTTAGGCAACATTTTTGTACCTCTAGATGCCCTGGGGCCTAACTGACCCTAAATAGATCTAAAATTATAGTATGATAGGGTCCCGTCTGAAGATATAGAAAGATGTAAGATAAAAGATCAACAATAAAAATGCAAGACAACCAGTTTTACCAAGCTAGTGGGTTTCTGCGGCTGTAAATATGTGCTGTCAAGCTTTCAGGCTGATGGATGAGACTATCTGACAAGGGGCCAACAATACCTTTAAACCCCTTAGAGAACCTGCACTCACACCACACTGTAACGTTCCTCAGTCCTACCTATTGCCAATAGGCTTCTAAGAAACCCATGAGTTACATCACAGGATTCATTGAACCATGGTAACTCCACACAAAAGTCACTGTGCATCCCCTATGTGCAACTGCGCAATGCTGAGAGCATTATAAGTTCACATGACGCTGCTATGTTAGCTCATGTAGCCTGTGTGGTGAATGAGACTGGCGTCATATTTCATGCACAGGTGAGAGAGGTGTGGAGTTGTAGCATTCAAAATTACTGGATGCTTGAGAAAGAGGGTGCAAAGTGTTCCCTAAAGATGTTGCTTGCTGAACATGGTTAGTCATAAGATTCTTTTAAGGTACAGAGGCCAAAACGTGGATACACAAGAGTATAAAAATGGAGCCGCTTATAGGAAGCCCTGAGCATGATGATTTGAGTTCTAGCTGGTGTTGACTGTGACCTCAGTGAGCAGAGTGACTGAGGACAGGGCTAGTTCCTGGAATAAAGTACCTCATGGGTCCAATTCAGCACACATATCAGTAGATAAATCAAAAATATGCCCTATACCACCAACAAGGTGTAAATATTGTACCTAAATTGTGAGTTTTGTGTCTTATACTCTGAAAGAAAATAAAACTTAAGAATGAAAATGTAGGAAAAGACAGCATTTTGATTGAAATGTAAAATGTTGAACATAAATTGTTCCTTCATTTTGACACTTTAGATTTGTTTTTTTCATGTGTATCTCATTTGTCTATGCTGCTGCATGTGATACATTATGCTGACACCCGAGTCTGACACATACCTATGGAAAGTTAGAGCAAGCTGACAAGCCACATCAGAGCAGCTACAGATATGAAAACACAAACAGATCCACCAACGGAAATAGCTGTCTATCTTTCCATTTATTAATTCCAGTAAGTATCAAAAGTCTTCTTGCATTAAAGATGGTAAAATAGTTTTGGTCTTCAGTCTTTATTTTTTTCCCCCTTAAATTTGAATTATTTTTTTTTTTTTTTTGGCAAACTGAAGTCTTCGATCCGTAAATACCAATGAGTTCATATTGCTGACACACTTTACTGGGTTTCCCGTCACGCTGTCTGTACATCAGTCACCCAATGTGACCTGACATGGAGAATTTAAGAGTGTGAAGGAATCTTACCAAGAGATTTACCCTGGCATGGTAAGGAACGCTTACATCGGAGGTATTATTTTTACCACCTCAGGGAGATAAGAACATCTGTCCCACAATAGTGATAGTTTCTACCTAAATTTAGAATGATGAAAGTAGTTGAAAGTAGTTCATGACACTAAAAAAAGTTGCACAATGTAAAAAGAAAATTCTTTCCTAAAAAACCCTACTTCAGAAGTACAAAAAAATCTTGGGATTTTCAAAAATATGCAAGTGAGTTCAGTGAGATTTGTAATTAAATGTAGAGATTTTTGTTAGGGAGCACACCACTTTAAGAGTGGGCCATACTTAACTTTTACGCAGTATGTTAATAGATCTGGTGCTGACATGGCTGGTGACTCTGATTAATGTCATACTAAAGGTCACAGTGTGTTAAGCTACTCGTAAAAGAAGTCAAAACAGCATCATCATGTCTTATCTTAGTGCGTCTACATCACACTTGTAACTGTCATTGCTTTTTCTATTTTACACTGTAGTTTTACACTGAGAAACGACTCCTCATGCCAGCTATCATCAGTATTGTGACACTTGATGTGAAAAACAGAATAGATAAACTGGATTTGGAGTATGTGAATGAAAAGGTTTGTAACAGCAGAGTAGTGAGAGTGTCAGACAAACAGTGCAAGTGTGATCACTGCCAAGGCTAATGCTTGTCTAAGTCCTTAGTCAAAGCAGCAAGAGCCCCAACAACAGACACAGCTGTAGCCTTGCTATTCCAGGACTGAAGACACTTGACACCAAGTGGTTCCATTTCAGCTTCTTATAATAGGCTTGTTTGAATGCCAAAGGCACATTGCCACAAGGCCCTGGCTTTGGATCTCAGATTCCTGTCAGACACTTGAATTCTTAACTCTCACCATTGGCTGATAGCACATCACCTGTGCAAACAGTGGCTGTAACCTGGTCGTTTACCACTAGTTGTTAAATAGTTTAGTAAATAATGTTTTTGTTATATCTGTTGCAGTGAAGTTCTGTTATGTGTTGTGTGACGTTAGGTTTATATTTTACAGTGGTCATAAAGGAGCACACTTTCCAGATAAAGCTGTGATCTATGACATCATAAAACTGCAGGAGTGTCTGACTGACTATTTTTTTATTGAGAGGAGGAGTTCAGTTCTTGATGTATGCTAATCTTTATCTTCTTAATTGGGTAGAGATGCTAATTTTAAAAACAGCCCTTACAAATAACAATTAAAAACATGAGGTGCATGTAAAACATCATATTATCACTAAATTAATCTTTGACTTTGCATATTTTTTACCTAACACACCTTTGTAGTTAAATTGCAAGACATACCAGTTTGTGCTTGTAGTTAGATTGGACTGACCTGCTGAGGGCCTCCACGCTGCCAGTGGGGCTGACGCTGAGGTGGCTGTGTTGAGAGGCAGTGTCTGGAGTACTTTGCCCATCCAGTGGAATGGCAGTGTCCGGAGTACTTTGTTGATCCAGTGGAATGGGGGTTGTTTCCATTGTCTCTGGACTGGAGCTCCTTAGCTTGGAGGTCAGAGGCAAAACTATTGGTATGGACAGGGGCCTTGCATGGGGCAACCCAGTTGAGCGAGGTGGCTGAGGAAGAACTTGAGTCATGCTTTCACTCTTTCCTTTCCTCACCTGTTTTACAGCGAGACAGAGATACCAACAACAGGTGAGTTCCGTGACTGGAAACATGAGACAGCTGCAGACGTAAATGGTACTCAAGCTCAGCATACTGTACAACCATGCACAAGAACAAACTGGAGCATTCAACTTTATTTCTAGTCATTAGAAAACATGAATTTGAATGTCTTCTGAGGTCAAGCAGAAAGCAAGAACCCTAACCTCGAACCCTATAAAAGAGGCAGGGGGGAAAAAGAGGTTAGCTAGTAAAGCTGTAAGGTTAGACTGATGTTTATCTTACCGTGCAGACCTTGAGTGGGTATAAATGTCGTGAACCACCGACTGCAATGTAAGAGAAGAATCTTAGCCTAACTACAGCAACACGGTGAGAGCCCTTTTGCATTTTTAATGCGTTTCGGCCAAAGGAGCTTTGAAGCTTTAAGTGTTAAAGTTGTCACAGTGTTATCCCAATATAATGTTAAGACCTAGTATGGCTGCTGATGAATGCTGAAGCCAAATAGTTGGTTGTCCATGGTACACAGACTATGAAACGGGTCTGACGCTTCAGTATCGACGATGGTCAAAAACAACCAATGCTAAAACAGGCCTGGGTCTAGATAAACATGTATCGGTTAATCTAAAAGGTTCACTTCTTTCCTTTGCATCAATTATCAGCAGAACATTTCCATTTGGGGTTTAACTTAATGGGCTGCTCTAAATCTATGAACACTACTTTCATTTAGTAATTGGTGCACTTAATGGGTAAATCTTTGGAAACATAATTAGCTCCACCGGCTTCTTTAACTAGACCTGGAATGGACTTCGCCCCTTGGGGCTTTTGCAATTGATTTAGCTAAATTTGTCATCAACAGAAAACCAGAGTGAAAAGAGAAAAGACATGCGGATGTCAGTCTGTTATTTTTAGGGAAGTGGTCTTAATTCAAACATCCATTTAGAAAACTGTAAAGCCATAATGAAGTTCGCCATTGTTGGTGGTGTTGATGAGATGGTACAGTCACTTGGTTGTTTTTTGTAGGTTTAAATGCTTTATCTTTTAAATGCTTTTGTTTTTGCACGTTCATTTTTATTTATTTATTTATTTCTCTTAATTATGAGAAAAAAACTAATGTAAATAACTGCCTTTATTAAGCACAATTTAAATTCTTCAATTCCTCAATCTTCATTTCATTAAAAAGCAGGGACTAAAATTCTTCTCTTATTAAATCATTTTTTCTTATCTTATATGAAATTCTGTACAGAGAAATTTGATGCGTCCAGTGGCAATGTAAAAAAAATCATGAACATTTTTTATTTCCTAATTTTGTCTTCACATTGTCAAAAGTTACATATTTTTCTCATTATGCAATGTATGAAGGTATTTTTGTTAATGTAATGAGTTCATTATGTGAGTCCACTATACAGTGTTTCACAGTTCTCATTACACACTCAATAAAATGACAAAAAAACGTAGTGACGCAGTGTGACTATATATACTGAGCAGTGAGTGATTACAGACACAGTCATGGAAACTCAACCAGCCATAGCTAAAAATCAAACTGCAGGTCACTTGCACAGTTCTAACCACTGACCCGTCATGTTGCCTCTGTTCTCCGGTTCTCAGGTTCTGCCTATGCATAAAAAAAACAACAAGTAGGAACTGTAGGCCAGATAGCCAAAAATGAGGATACGACCCGGTTTCCAAATCATGTAATAATTATAGTTTGTTTGTGACTTAAGTATCAAATTACTGCAAATTAAAACAAATAAAATGCATACCTAATGTTTTATTTTGCTGTTCTTCCTCTCCAGGGTCAGGATAAGAAAGCATACCAAAGTGCTACAAAGCAAAGACAGTGGTAGTCTGCCTTTTTAGCTGATCTTAATTTACTGACTGGTTGCAGCTCATTTCTTAGATGTCTAGTTTTTCTCTAGTGTCTTTGCAGTCTGACACACACCTGTTTTTGCTTGTAAAACCAACCACAACTACCTTTACTAAACTTTTTAAAATTTTGGTTTACAGTATAAACACACTCAAAAGATAAAAGCTGGCATTTGATATTTATTTCCTCAAAGTTTTTCATGTTTTTTTGGTCCTACCATAGCCACGGACAGTTTTCTTGCAATGCTGGATTAATTCGACAACAAGGAATCAGTAATACTCTGTCAACAATAATTGTATTCCTCTTGGAGTTCAAAGCTCATGTATGAACATCACTGTGAGCAACAAAACACAAGTTCCCCTTTGATCACACACTCATGCTTTTGTTGACAAGTGCATTACACATTAAACAGTTATAATAGACAAATCTGGGGCACAATAATTGAAGTGTGTGTGGGTTTGTTTTTTTGTATGAGTGCTATTCTGGCCCTGCCCTGACCTCAGGTTGATAATTACTGTGTCGATTATGGCATAATAGCACCCCTGCCTCACAGTGTCAAAGTACCAAACACATAGTGTAGCTCTGGTGGTAATGTGTGAGTGACTGTCAGTCCATTGTTTGTGTATGTATAATGTAACAAGCATGTAGGTCAAAATTCTGTTGAGTCTGGAAAAAGGAAACGTTTTTTAAGGAAATGACGCGGTGGGAATGTTTGGGAATCATAGCCATAAAAGTTAATATTAAAAGTGTTGATGAATCACTTGATAACCCATCATGAGGTCAAACCTTTTAGGACAGTAAAATAATTTTTGTCTTTCATAGGAAAATAAGGAAGAAGAAAAATCTCTGAGATTCTCCTGGTGTCAGCTTTAACTATAAGGATCAACAGATTGATAGATAGACTCCTAATACTTTCATACTAGTTTTCTGCTGGAAGCTACCCTTCTCATTTGTTTCAGCTGGACATTCCCCTGCTATCAGCAACTGTTACTGACTTTGTTACATCCACCATTTTGTAAGATCTTTGTTCAAGCAAACAGTGACATTTTTATCTACTACTCAGATGTCCTTATTGGAGCATTATCTGCAGGTACTCATGTTCTAACAGCTGTTTGTAATTACTGATTTGTGATTTCATTGAATAGTTTCTCTATGATCAGCTTATTGATAACCAAACCCCACTTTGCAATCTATCTTAAGATAATGTGCTGCTAATGCAACATTCTATTTAAGTGACTTCCATCAGACTAACTGTTAAATATTTGTTCCTTTATGCTCTACTCTTGTATGCAAGATGACTATGTCAACTATAAAGCTGATAAAGTACTTTAGTGCATTTCCTGGGACACCTTCATGTTTGTCTTTCAGTGGAGATAATGTTTCTTCCTGCATGAGGCAAAACATACTAGAATTTGACAGCAGTTTTACAGTTTGAGCTTCCTTGTTACTGTTTGTTTTTTTTATTTTTACAATACAATTCCAAAGGGTTAAAGCTTGTTAGTGAATCCCACCCTTCCTGATAGCAATAATTACGACTGTAACTGCTGTCCTCTACTGTCTTTACAATTTTACAATCACTTCCAATAAAAACCTAAAAAGTAACCTGATATCATCTACTTCACTGAAAGCTGCTGCATAGCTGTGAACCTACAAGCAAAGTAAGGATGAGGGAGTGCCTTCTTTACTTTGAGTTAAAGTACGTCCAGGCGTTTAAAACATTTCAAGATTAAGGTAAATCCCTGCTCTGCTGAAAGCAGAAGATTTTCAATAACTACTGAGGAAAACAAACATCCTCAATCAGCAGATGTTTTAATCCTCCTGAGCTCATCCAGGTGTTGGTCAGCATTTCTTTTATCTCCACAGAGACACTGGTCTTCATATGAACACTGCATTATTGGTATCAGAGCTTTGTTTATTGGAAAATATTCAGAGGAGTCTGTCTGTCAAACTGAAGCCAACTTCACAGACATTAATTATTATAACACATATACAAAAATGAGTGTTTATACATCTAATTTTTAAAAGTATCAAAGTATTCAACTAAAATAAAAAGTATGTGTATATCATCAAATGTAGATGTCTTATTGAAAGAACCTAGAGCTCACTTTCTACGTCATGTACACAAACAGACAATTTCCAAGTTTTCACTGTAATCAAATTCATGATCAAATGAGGCTCTAGTGAACATTTTTTTTTATCTGTTGTAATACAACATAGCTGGAAGAGCATGCCATGACCATTGTTTGTCTCTTAGTGCAAATAAGCGTGTTGTTGTTGTTTCCTGCAATAGATTGGCTTTATCAAATCACATCATGTGACCGAGCAGTGAGGCCACAGGCATCAGAGGCTGTCTGAGAGATGGCCTTAGGCTAATCCACACCAAGGCGATAGCAGATAAGAAAGCAGGAAGTACTTACTGAGTCAGTGAGAAATATGAATGTATGAATCGCTAGGCCCGACCTCATAAAGTAGAGCAATTCATCCCAGTAATTAATGATGGTGATAAGCTGTTATTTTATGTACCTTCCTTTTTCTTGGCCTTGTCTGTGCTGAGTTATTGGAGGAGTTTTTCAGAAGTTCTGCACTTTGTGGTGCCTGTCTTTGTCCAGCCTTAAAAAGAGATAAAACAAAAGAAAAAGACTAAGATTTAAAGAGCAGTAGAACAGTACACAGACAGTTATATGTGTAAAAAATGTGTTTAGTAAAGGTATTTTAAATAATCCAGGACAGCTGGGTGCATGAAATGTCAAGCTATTAGGAAAGCCTAATTGATGTACTGAATATTGCTATAAATATCATGATTTTTGAGCTAACATTAAGAGATATCTGATATAGTTTCTATCTTATATCATTATTTTGACAAAATACAATAATCTACAATGCCAGCTTTGGAGGAAAATAAAACTGGATGTTTCATTAATGACAAAAAGCTAATCTGAGCAGTGCTATCTATAAAGACACCTACACTTACAGCAAATGATGACAATCAGTGAGGTCAGTTGCCTACCATTAAATAGGTCATCATATATTAACACTGAGTGACCTAATTACAGTTCAAGGCAGTATGCACAAGTCAGCTGACACTGATGACATCTTTAAAGCTTAAAGAAACCTACACTGACGCACACAAAATGGCTTTAACATCAGAAATCAGCTTTTTGAAAACATACCCATGTTATGTTAATCACGTCACACAGATCACATGGTTGGTGTTAAAAACGACTATGTAACGGAATTTAAAGGGTTCAACACTGCATGTCACAAAGACTTAGACAAAGATTTCAATAACAAGGACACTGAGGAGACTTAACCATAAACAAAGGCAAACACATAAGAGGTGCTGCTATAAAGCTGAGCATGCACCTTTGTCCTGATTTGAGTCTTTGTATCAGGATCATTGGATGACTTCTTTATGTCTTCATTCATATCGTGCATCTCCTGGGACCAGAAAAAGGCAAAAGAAGTCACAGTCACATTCAAAATCTGTGTCGCACTTACAAGAGCAACAAATCATGCATTACAGAGGCCAGGAAGCTTTGCTTTTTACTAAAGCCACATGTATGCAGTAGCCAATACATTACGATCTCACTTTAGAGGAACACCTGGGTTTGTGTTCTACTTTTGCCTTTCTCATTGGGCCTTGAGTGTGGGGTTCAAAATAGCTTTTGAAGCTTTAAGGTCTGTTTATTTAAACACATAAACTTACACAACCACTTTTATGAACACCTCCTGCTCATCAACATTTTGCGACAGAAGGAAAAGCTAGCACTGTGGATCATATGTGCTACCCTCAAAGGCATTAAGAGGAAGGTCAGGAAGAAAGTAGGACTTCAGTAGCGTGTGCATGTCTTTGCACGTGTGTTAGTGTTTATTTGCGCATGTTATGTGTAAGACAATCCCATTCTGAGAGGTGTTTCCCATAGGTCAGCAGGGTCTCATGTGCCTGTGGCCCTCCTGGCACTCACAACACAGCACAAACATTTGTAACTGAAAATGTATCTCAAAAAAGTACGCAACGTTGTCAAAGTGTTTCCAGATTAAATTCTACTGCCACTATGAATCTGGACCTTTGCATTTCATGAGCTCAGGTTGCAGGTGACGATTTAATCTCCTAAATAATTAAATCTTCAGCACTTTCATTTTGCACAGTAGGCAAAGTGTCAGAGGGGAACTTTTGCTATATACTGTGAAATTCTTCGGATGTCTTTCCAAAAGTGGAAAAGTTCTGCAGGTCCACTTGATACGATAGCTGAAAGGAAACTGCAGCGGTTGGGGCAGTAAATATTCTTCTCATTTCACCTTGGTTTCTACACTGGAATAATGCAATGGCTTTGCATATATATTTATTTTTTTATCTGTGACTGACAAAACTATGTGAAAATGAATTGGAAACAAATATATTTACACAATAAATCATGTATTTTATCATATATGGAGCCAAAATCTAAGATCACATAAGAACAAATGAAATGGATTTGTACAGGATAGTTTGCTGTGCTGTGCTTTGCTTCCTTCTTGCAGTCACATTTTCCTCCGGTAGCTACAAATACAGCAGGAGGATGCAGCCAGGAAAACCAGCAGACCAGACAAACCAGCAAATCAATAAAGACATCAGCCATCAGGGCAGCAAATATAAATCAACAACCGGAGACTTAAAACAGCCACCTGTGGAGGAGTTGTTCCTATGAGGCTGTGATATAAGATCAATAGTAAAATCAATTTCAGCTTGACATTATGTAAGCCTCCATTTATAAACCTTTATTTCTTTTAACTGATGGACAGAGGGTGAGGTCACAAGCCAAAGGGGTGCATGAACTCAACATCCGACCCACAGTCAACTGTCTTGCCAGCTGCACTACATTGTACTGACTATCTTATGAAAAAATGAATGAAATAGTGATACATAATAATATCTAGTGTTCCTGTGAGTAAATAACACCTTGACAATAATAAGGGTTGACTGTTCCTCCATGCAGCCTTCTGCGTCTCTGGTCTCAAATATATTCCTGTAGTTTTGAATGAGCTTGACCATTATCTTGTTGCAAATGTTTTGGTCCTTTATTGCTTCGAAACCAGGAGCCACACTGGAAGACAAAGAAAGGTCAAAAATGTCAAATTAAAGCAAACAGCTGAGATTTCATCAATTAAAAACAAAACATTAAAAAAAAGCCAAAACAATTTTAGGATATTGTTAATGAATGACTCCGTTTCATTTCTATTCTCATTCTGCAGCACTATTCATTCCTTGAATTTGTGATGTAAAGTTTATCTTCAGTTCCTTGATCTGATTAACAGAGCAGAATTCAGTTGCCCTTCTAAGTATAATGTCTGATGCCACTGAACAGCTGTGTGACATGCACACTGGGCAGTAAGCTTAACTGTAAGCATAATTATATAACATCAACACACAAAAAAGTACATCCCCTAAAAAAGAGAACAGGTTCTACATAGTGTAAGTGCATCCAGTACAGTACATTTTCTTCTTCTCTTCTCTGTTCAGTGAGACTTGATCTTTTTGACAGGCAGGGTTTCCCAGCCTGAACACCCCAGTTTATTAACGGAGATGTACATCAATCAGGAGTTTAAGGAAATGACTGTCAGTGTAAGTCAGAAGTAGAGAACGATATGAAACTCACAGCCCACTGAGCCCATCATAAATAGACTAGTGAGGACAGAGGTAGTTTTCAGCTCAGCAGCTGCAGGGAGGAACATAAGCCAACCAATACATCATTTATTTATGGATATTATTGTTACTATTAGAAACACATTGATGTCTACTGTTTTTTTATATTTCATATGACATGTACTAATTATTCATTAGACTTAATTGGTGTTCTTCATCACCTCTCTGTGACATTTGATCAATATAGTGTCAGATTTGGAAGAGTACAACATCTGATTACAGAGGTGCAAGCAGATTAAACTGCATGCTGACATCAATCATTAAAGAGAAGTGTAACGTGATCCACGCATCACGAGCAGACTTTTCACTGTCATGATTTTATCTTCACTAAAGTAGCCTTAACCCCCTGAGCTACAGCACCACCTGGTGGCACAAAAATACTTACTGCTGGCAGTATACATTTGCCTGCTGTTCAATTTGTTGCACTATAAATTTTCTTGTTGTAAAGTAGAGGTCAAGATATTTATTTTAAAGTAAAAACTTCCAAAACAGTTATTTTTTATGATAACATATAAAGAAATGCTACGAATCTTTGGGGCAAACTTGACTAAGATTCATTAACTCATTCGATATATAACCCTCCACCCATTCAGCTGCTTTGGCATATGAAATCAAGTTTAAGACCTGAATCACTAAACAGAAACAGGGAGTAGATGATTAAATGGCCCAATTAGAGCTGTCCTCTCAGTCTGTCTGCCTGTTTTTTTTTTTAAGAATAAGGGAAGCTTTGTAAGTCTGTTGTGAAAACACTATAACAGACACATTTTGTAAGGGTCACATTGAAGATACCCTCGAAAACTTTCAGGAATGTAAGTAGTGCTCTTTGAGGATATGAACTTACTGTAGTAGGCCTGTTTAAAGGACGGAACATATTGATAAGTAAGTTCAGTTTAATGAAGTCAAACTGTGTCTTTTGTCCTTGAGGGTTAATCATTAAAGCCAGTGTCATTCTGGGACATTAATTTACACTGCAACCCTAAAACCAGTGATGTGAAATTGAATTGCAATCACAATTGATTGATTGTGAAGTACATGTCCACTTTGACTTGTGCACCTTCAGCTTTTTAAAATAACTAAAACTCGATTTGGGGTGTATTTACCATAAGTGATACTTGTTGTCACTACGTCACATACCATGTTATCCTGCTTTCAGAAGTAACAGTCCAGGATCATCCTTAAAGCTGCACTAACAAATATTTTTGTATCAACACCGGTTTAATGACTGTGTCTAATATGAAAGGTGTCACCCAAAGAGAACTATCACTTAACTTTACATGTAAACCCCTTTCAGTTCATTGTTTTGTTTTAGTTCTGGCAGGCAACAGGTTTCAGCTGGGTTGACCTCATTTTTACACAGAGGCAAAGCAGAGTGAAGGTTTTTTTACTTGAATTCATCATCAAGTCAAAGTTGTGTTTACAGCATAAAGCATGTCCCTCCAAGAGGCCAAAGGTCCATTAATGAAGGTTGAAAGTTACAAAATCTTCAGTAAATTGT
>JAPZDY010000020.1:2656299-2678929 GCA_029783645.1 Ctenochaetus hawaiiensis
TTTAGATTTGCAAAGCATACAGCTTTTTACTACACTGTTTAAGTGTAATATGTCACTGCACTGTTTAAGTAAATATGGATGAGCCTGTAAGGGCAGCAAACTGGCTTCAGTAGTACTACTACTCATGCAAGTGTTTAAGAGTTAAGCCTGTCTGAGCTAAGTCTGACTGTGACAGGCCTTACTGAACAGATGTCCCCCAAATCTGTCTTTGGTATCATGTACACACACAGGACACACACAAACACACATGTCATGGTCATAGTGTAACCTTACACTTCTTAAATGAGTCTGCATTCATTGATGTCAGTATGATGTCACCATGAACACACTGACAGAGCTTAGAGAGATCCTACAAATACTCCATCTAAACATGAACCTTGCATTTAACAGGGCAGTTGGAATGGGTTTATTACATATTTGACCTTTTTTGGAATCAGTTAGTCAATCATTTATAATTGGTTGTCAGTCTTGACACACGGGGCTTAGTGTAAAAGATTAATGAGATATCAATAATAATTTAAATAAGATTTATTACGAATAATGTCAACAAACACCAGGCAAGACAAAAATGCAATACACTTCCTCAACAACAGACAACTAAGAACAACAAAAGTAAATTATTGAGATAAAGTGGCCAAATCTCACAGAGTTATGCAGAATAAATAAGAAACAACACACACAAACACAGACACACACACACACACACACACACACTTTCATATATATATATATATATATATATATATATATATATATATAAAAGAATAACCTTAAAAATACAAAGAAGGGTAATGTTGCATTTGAAAACATCTAAAGAAAAGATATTTACATAGAACCGACTAATTCAAAGAATTTCAAGAAATAGATCAATCATGGAGTGAGCATCTACAGTTACATTTGCAGTTAAGGAAAAGAAGAATTTAATATGAGAGAACCGATTTTGCAGACAGTGGTAACTCATCTGTGTTCTCACGTTCACACCAGAGCTGAGCTGCAGAGTTGAACACATGTAAAACTCTGTCTGTAAGCAGGTTTCTATGCAAACACATATTTTTGTCACTCTGTTGTGTGAAAGTAATTATCAACATCACACTTCTCCCTCTAAGCTATAACACTGGAGAAATCTCCCCTCCACATGTACTGTAGTTATACAGGTATAGTTAAATATTCAGTGTTTGAAATCAGTGTGCAGGTTTTTTATGTTGTCTCTCAGCATTGAAATTACCACAGAGCCTAATGTGAACCGAAGCATCCCACAGGAAACACTTCCTGATGGTACCCATTTGCCTCTATTGTTAAGCGGGACAGTCTGCTGTGATTAGCCAAATAATTCTCATCTCTCTCTCCCCTCCCCCGGCCTTTAAATATTTTCACACCACAACTTCTGACAGTGAAGGGACTAATGTAAGACTCTGAAAGCTCAAAACTATTATAAATCTGCCCTCTTCCTTTGAAAAGTGTCTCAAAATCGAAGTGCTCAGTTTAGCGGGTAAACAAGCTTTTTTAGGGAGTTTAAAGAGAGAAAAACTGGTAAACAGGCAATATCATCTTCCTGTGCCTTCAACTTGCTCTTGAGTAAAACAGCAAGCCCAAGCATGTGCCCTTCTTTCCCAGCCCTCCACCTTCTCCCTCCCCCTCCTCCCCTCTGACACTGCCTCTGTCTCTTTGTGGGTGGTCATTGAAGCAACTGGCAGCAAAAGCACCACAGGCCCCAGAAGAAACAGCTGCAACTTAAAGGCACTGCTGCTAGGGACAGAGAATTTGAAAAACTACACTAAAATTAGACTAGAAGTGGTTTAGACATTTTCCTTTAAGGACTTTTCGTTTGTGGTCGGTGACCTCATTGAAGCACTGGAAAAAAGTAAGCTGGAAAAAATTACAGGCACAAAAAGGTTAAAACAACCATGTGTTTATCCCTGTTTATACTCTCTTTGTCATACTATTTTATGAGGATGGCAGACTTGAAGTAGTGCTTTTTGTCAAGGAATCTGCTTTCTGACTGTCAGACTGCAAGTGAAAGTGTTCATCTCAGTGCTAATAGTCATGCTTAGTGAGCAAAGTTTAATCTAGGGAGGGAAAGTTTGAGGAGATTTGAGAAGAGAAGACATTTGTCCCCCCTCAACGTTTTAAAAATCCACTTTTATCTACCAGAACATTCAACACACACACACACCATCGCAAAAGAGTGTGTGGACTGACACTGTGCAGCTTAGCCTCGTTTGTGCATTCTTTAGCCCTGAATCACAAGTTGAATGAAAAGTCCCAAGTAGGTTTTGCTTTGTGGCTTTTACTCACACAGATGGTCAGAGCTCCTGCCCCCATTCTCCCACTGAAGAAACGCCTGCAGAGGCAAAGATGAGGGGGAAAAATACTGCTGTCCGCCTCCTCCTCTCCTCACTCTGTTCCAGCACACATTCTTGGACTCTTCCCAGTGGTGGGAATCCCTTTCACCTTAAAATGAGCCATCCAAATATTTCACCAAAAACTTTACAAAGATAAATCCACGTTGGAAGAGAGTATGTAAAAGTGCTGTCAGTACCGGCAGGTTGTCCAACTCAAGAGCACAGATTAGTGCTTGTCTCCTTCTCTTCCTCCCTCTCTGTCCCCCTCTCTCCTCCTACACTGAAATCTGAGCCCTGGTCTCCCATTGGCCGAGTGGCCTGGTCATGTGATTAATGGGTTAAAACCCAAAACTTTAAATCTGTGCCTGCAGGAAATCATCTTCCTGCAACTGAAGGAGGACAGGAGGAGGGAGCTTATAGCTATAACTTGTTAGTTTTGTATTTTGCATTCAATATAATTTAAAAATTAGCATTCTTGTAATTTGTAATTCATGAATGATTCAATTTGCTTGTGATAAAGGATTTTATTTTTAAATTTCAACTGAAATGACAGCCTTTAAGTTCTACATTTAAACATCCAAGCAAAAACACAGTAAAAGAGATGCATAGAAAAGAAATTATTGCTTTTTATTTTGATCAGACACATGTCAAACTTTGTACACTTTATTTTACAAGTGCAGCTCTAACTTTTAAGATAAATAGTTCAGTTGTTTGTTCACGGATTTTCTTTGTTTTCTCAAAATTTTACCCAGTTTTTCTTTAACTTCTGTCTGTAAACATGATTGGAGTATTAGAGCTAGTTAAACAGAAGTTGTTCTGATGCCATTCCGTCAGAGCCAGAGACTTGACTTATAACTTAACTGTATCAGTGAACATAATATTAAAAAATCAACTGCTTCTCCTGCGTCTTGGTCCGTAGCAGAAGAAAAAAAAACAGAAATTAGAAATAAAACTATCAAAATCTTTATTTCAAGATGTGAACCTCAGTTGGTTCTGCCACTTTCATATAGGAACTTCTTGATGTTGTTGCTGATCCAGTCACTGTAGGCAGAGATGCGGGTAAACACTGTGGGTTTCTTGTTTGCGACACAGTCTGGCGGTCCAAAGCTGGCAATACCGTGCGCCTCCCAGGTTGTGTCAGTTCCAGCACGCGCACAGGCTAGAGGTCCACCAAAATCATACTGCAGAAAGGGAGTAAAAACAAGTCACTAAAGATTTGCTTTAAAGATAAAAGGGTGCATTGAATGATATTTGGTTTTCACAGTCACAATAAGCCCTCTCTGTGCCTTAAAACTTGTAAATGTCAGTCTTTGTCAAAAACAAAACAGTGATTTTTGATTAAGCTCTGACTTGTTTTTTTTTTAAAGCCTTCAGTACTGTTCTGAGGCATTATTTAAAATTTCTGTTGCACCCATGGCCTTGTTTGCATGTTTGCTCATTATGGCAAATAAATAATGTTCCTATGTTCTTTTGTCCGAGGCTGACTAGAAACCAACCACTTGCAATCAGGGTTGACTGATCAGAAACAAAACAGTTTGAAGGGTGTTACATAAGAGACAACCCAATTCTGAGAGGCCAGTGCACATATGCAATTGATGTATGAGAAAAGCTTGAAGAGTTTAGACAACGAAGTCACAGCTTTAATTAACAAATACTAGTGTGCCCATTAAAACAGGTGTGATTTTTATTTTAATGTGTCCTCTCACCCTGCAGGCTGCCTTGAGCACATCCGGGGACTCGTAACCAGCACAGATCATGGAGTTCCTGAGGTAACTCCACCAGTAAGCAGGTTTACTGCAGGTCTCTAAGTCAATAATAGGAAGGGCTGCCTGATTCAACTGTTCCTTGGTACCTTGAAAAGAAAAGTAAAAGTTTATGGCTCTTTCATTGGTTTAGGTACAGACACGCACACATTTACACAAACATAAACCCACAACCCTCCTTATCTCCTTGTCTCTAGTAATGTAGCTGAGGTATGTACATCATGCAGTGTACCAAGCATGTGAAAAAAGGCAAATTTTTAACTGAAAACAGTAAAAGCTTGAAGAGGGAAGCAGTATCAGAGTCAAAGTTACACACAACAATCAAAATTAAACATGATCACTTCTACCTGTATTGTTTCCCCAGCCGGTGGCAAAGCAGCGTGTCCCGCCAGGCAAAATTGCCCCAGGTGTGGGCAGACAGATGGGGCTAATCTCATCTGTTATACTGACAGGCTCAGCCAAATGAACTAGGGCTATATCCTCGAGGCCATACTGACCAAAGACATATGACTCATGGGGGATAAAACGATCCACCTTGTAGCATTTCTCTGTTGAGGGAATGTCCAGGGTGGAGTTCATGTGGTGCTTCCCAAGACACATTTGCCAATTGGAGGGTGACTGCAGTCCACTTTAAAACAGGGAGAAGATTAAAAATTACAATTTAAGATTTTTCCCTCCAGGTGTTGTGCAAGCTGGTGGCCAAGATAAACAAATAAATTTTAAGAGCTGCTTTCAAGCATGCTAGTTGTGGACACAACATATCACATTTCTCCACAATTTAAGCTCATGTGTTGGCATCCAGTAACTTTGGAGCAACATTAAATTATTATTATCATTAAATTATCTTTCACCTAGAGTTGCTTCTGATACTTAATTTAAGTTTAATATTCTCTCTTGTTTTAGCTCTGTTTTTTTTGGTCTCTACCAACCGAAACTGTAAGGTTATGGGATGGACAGCTAAAGCTCAGACTAACTTTAAAGCTTTGCAAAGCAGAAGGAAGCAAAAGATTCACTCTGGGGGACACCTGTAATGTTACCATGTTGTCACATTGTCCTTTGATACAGTGATCTGGTCAAAAATATTGACTATAGCCACTTTTAAGAGAGCATGTACTGCAGGTCTTTCTGTATCTTACCTGGGGATACAATAGGCTGTAGTTAGGATCCATTCTTCATGAATCAAAATACCTCCACAATAATGTTCATGTTTTCCAGAATGTTGGGAAACCTGTGAGAAAGAAATACTTTAATGACAATAAAAGCCCCCCTCTAAGGCTGTTATCAGGCACACAGAGGAACAGGAGTTGGCTGTACCTGCATGGAAACTTGCCAAGGCCAAGAATGGGGGATCGCCTCTTCCCCGTTAACCACCCTTGCGGTGGCTGTATTGGGTGTCACTGCAGGGTTTCCACAATTTACTGGCCAGTCTGGGAATGCAAATATGCACTTAAGTTATCTATAAATATGCTACTTAGATCATTCCTTCAACCTGTATTTATAATCAATTTAAACTCCAAAATCAGATGATCCTGATCTTTGTTCTGTTTGTTTTTTTCCACTCTTCAAACTCCAATTGAAACTGGCAACCTCCAAATTAGATCACTACACATGACCCCCCATCACAGACATGGTTGCTTAGTTTTCGGCTTGGCCAACACTCACTGATCGTGATGTTGTCCCATGGGTTAGGTGGTGGAGGAGGTAAAGTTGGGACAACACTGGCATCAGTTGTCCAGTAACCACGAAAGCCCGGCTGTTCAATTATTTCATTGTATTGGAGGCCACTGTAGCGAATGACAACTGTGTTGCCAGGGATGGTGATGGTGGGTGGAGGGATAACGCCACAAAATTTACCTGCATAGAAGACCATAAATGAGAGTTATATCACCACTATGCAGTTAATTGGATAAAACGCTAAGAACACTGATATGATCATACTGGCCTATACAGAGGAGACACTTCAACTAGCATTCATCTCTTCAAAATGTTATCCTATTATACAATTGTTGTCCCAAAATGTGATACATGAAATGTGTGAATTTTAAATTAAAAAAAAAAAAAAATTAAATTTAAAGAATTTGGAAGAATGGCATTTCCGATATTTCATTTTCATTAAAATGTGACATATAAATTGACGGACAATCTAAAAAAAACTTTTGGTCTGAGACTGCAGCTGTTACTGGTGCAGAAGCATCAACAAAAAAACAGACAAAAGAGATCCTGTAGTACAGTAACCAACCCAGTGATGCCATGCTTTCTCCATTGAAGATCTCCACATAGTCCGCACAGTTTCCAATCAAGTCCGCAAATTGCAATGCAAAGTGAGTGAAGGTAACATGGACACTTGTTGCCGAAGGAACAGTGATACGCCATGTGCACACAACCCCGGTTTGGTAGTCAGTGGGCCAGCCAGGGGAGATGATTTCACCCTGATTACCGCTTAAGGTCCCTCCACAAAGAGCTGTATGTGTGTGTGAAAGAAAAAACAGGCAGTAAGATACATTAGTTTTGCTTGAAAACTATTCCCTTTGTGCCACATTAGCCTTACTTTTCTACTGTCTTACCCTCTTTAGGGTCAATTGCCCTCCACTTGGCACTAAAGCCTGAATCCACCACTTTGCCATTAGAGGTGAAGCTGACGTGAAGTGTGTTTCCGTCACTTATCAGGCCACGATAGGGCAAAGAGCTGCAGTATGTACCTGAAGAGAATTGAACATGAATAACTGTTACTTACTGTAGCTTACTTCTCTATGGAACTTCTGTCCGAAAAGTTTGTCTATAATGTTACGAGTATATTGACATTTTATTGCTTACTTGTTGCCTCTTTCTGTCCTCACTTATGCATGACAGTTACATGATTTACGCCAGTAAGCTCAAAGTTACAACTGCCAGCACGCTTTATGTTACTTTACAGCATAAGTGCAAAAGTGAAGGTAAATGCATACATATACTATTGAAGTGCAAACCAACATAAAAATACAGGAAAGCTGCATACTTCATACTTGTGAAAAAAAATTCACACCTTTACTTGAAACATTAAAAGAATAAAATTTGCTCTCTTTATTTGGCCCTAAGCATGGAATTATGCTTTATGTTAAGATGTAAATTTTTATCTTGAAAGATATTTTTTAATTTGACTCTTTTCCTGTATCTTGCAATTTTTTGCTTTTGGGTTTCTTGATTTAACCCTCCATTAGATTAGCATCTCAAGTTAATCGCCCTGATTTGAAACAGGGCTGTCCTAGTTGCTATAAATCCCAGTCAGATGAGCTTTGGATTTCATCCTTAAGAAGACAGCCAAGTAATTGCATCAAAGTTACCAGGGTGCAGCTTTACCCTGTTATGACATTTACACCCACTTACTGACTGCAGGACCTTTGCTCAAATATTTGCAAAGGAGGTGAAACGATGTAAGATTAAGCAAAGTAATAACATTAACAAGAGACTCTTAAGAAGGCCAACATTCACACACCTAGAGTTCCTACTCTGTCTGTGATGCTGACTTTGTCATTCATGCACATCGAACTTTCCTCCAGGGAAAAATGATTGAACTGGAGGTAGACCAGTTTGCCCGGTGGCACCTGGATGTTCCACTGGCAGTTCGCATTGTTGCTGTAGCTCTCAGGAAAACCCATAGAGGACACCGTCCCTTCTGTGCTATTCAAGTTCTTTGGTCCTCCACAGCCAGATGCTAAACAGAGAAGAAAAGATGGTGAAAACATGCAAGGAGTTCTTTGTACCATATTTAGTTTTTGAGCAAAGTGGGTCAGCTTAGACCAGCTGGATTCGTACTGTACTCATAGTAGATTTCTCTGCGGATGATATTTTCGATCCAAGGGATGTAAGCAGAGGAGCGGGTGAACACAGAGGGCTTTTTATCCATAATGCATCCAACAGGGCCAAAGCTGGTTATACCATGGATTTCCCATGGATCATCAGGGCCATCCTGGCACACCAGAGGACCACCTGAATCACCCTGTCAAAGTCACAAATCAGCATCAAAAAGACCATCAGCATGTTGTTAAAATAGCTTTTATGTATAAAGCTGCATGTGTAAAATCATCACAGTAATGATCTGAACAATGTGAAATCTTGGTCATTTGTTAGTTGTGCACTCTGGACTTCCTCTACCTGACAGACGGACTTGAGCTCGTCGGGCAAAGTATAACCACAGCAAATCATGGAGGTCTTGACCTGGAACCACCAGTAATCCATCCTTTTGCAGGTGTCAAATGGCACTACAGGCAAGGCGACCTGGTTAAGGGCCTCTGCAGCTACGGGATTCAGTGAATTACCTGATAGTCACACAAAACAATTAAGACTGTTAAAAAAATCTTCAACTGGAAACACTGAAGAGCATAAAAACAGGAGGTATTTGCACATTGAATCCAGCAGAGGGCATGCAAACTATGGCTTTTGCATATGAATTTATTTTGAGAGTTGAATGTCTCCTAGAGCGGTTTAAAATTTAAGTGAAAGAGAATAACCCATTAATAGTAGTTAAAAATGTGAGACTAGTGTTTAAAAAGCATAAATAGCAGATGTGAACTGGATGTGCAGTACCGGTCTCATCTCCCCAGCCGGTGGCGTAACACTTTTTGCCTGCAGGAAGCATTTCCTCCAAAGAGGGAAGGCAGGCGTATGAAATCTCATCACTGGGTGTCACATCTCCATCCAGCTTTATCAAGGCAATGTCAAACTCCACTGTGGGCACTGTGGGATACTGGAATCCTTCATGGCGGTAGATACCAGACACATTGAAGCAGCGCTCACTCCGCTCTGTGTAGGTCAAGTTGTGTTTGCCAAGGCACATGCTCCAACGCTGCAGCTGATCAGCATAACTAGGTGGCAAATCAGCAGACAAATCAATAATCAACAAGCAGATGATGGTAAAAACACAGTAGATGGGCAAAAAAAAATATGTTACTGTCAGTGCATCATGTAAGGTGACATGATATTGGAGATTTGCAAAAAAAAAAAAAACTAATGAGACAGAATATTTCAATTTTTATGGCACCACACCTCTGTGGCACATAACCTTGAATTTATTCTACTCAGGTTCACAGCAGAAAAGCATAAACTGTACATGCTCTCAAGTGCACTAGCATCCCCTCTCTGAAGGGTACTGGAAACCGTTAGCCAAGGCGTTGAGGCATCTCTGAAAAGACATTGCTCTTGCACTGTAATAAGCCCGGGGTAAAAGCACAGGCACCAATAACTGCCTTCTGAGATTAAGCAAAAAAGCTTCAAGAGAGTTTTCGAAAACTGTGGAAACAGTTTGGCAGCTAAACCTAAAATACAGGCTTCAGTCAATTCTAATTTCTATCCTTCTGACATTGTCATCCTTTTGCTTTAAAAATGCCTATGAAATAAAAATAGTCTAAAAAAAACACAAACAAAAACAAACCAATGTACATATTTGCACATTTTTTGTACATGTGCTGTTTGTGAGAAGGATGAAACAGAACAATTACTTTATGAAGCAGTGGGCTGCTGTAAGCACCCAGTTCTTGTGAATGAGAGTACCACCACAGGTATGGGAGAATGACGGCTCTGGACGACTTTCAGGCCAAACCTGAAACAAACACACATAAATGGACAACCAGAAAAGAAGTCATTAAAGATAAACTGATCAATAAAGATGATACACACAATTAACTTTTCTATTTTGTTTCTTAGGATTTGCTGTGATAACTTTAGACAATGACTCTCCTGTCAACAGGGAGGAGCTGAGAGTGAACGCACAGATGACCACTCTCATATAGTGAGGGCACTTTGAAAAAAGCTAGCTAGCTAACTTTGGTCCCTGGGAATTGCAAGGGAAGAGAAGGGCTCTTCACTACTACATCTGTAACAAAACTGTGGTCTTGTTCAGTGTTCATTTTTGACCAGATTATGTTCCTGGCAATATGATTTATTCAGCACAGGATAATGAAGCAGGATTGCCGTTAGCAGCTGCCAGTAATGTTGCAGCTGGTGGGGAAAAATCTTAACTGTTAATTGCAAGTCTTGTTTTCTAAAGCACACTAACGCCAACATTATTCAGCATAATGATTTCGATAATGAGAAGCAAATTCTACTTAAAAAACAAGCACCACACCTCTGTTTTACCAGACTCACAACAGAAAAGCATATATCACACAAGCTTCTCAATGCACTGGAAACCATTAGCTGAGGTATTGAGGCATCTCTAGTAGACATTGCTCTTGCACTGTAATAAGCATGTGCACCAGTTTTGTTTTCCAATGCTTGCCAACTTCCAGATTATTCAGCATAATGATTTCAAAATTGAGGAGCAAGGTGCCAGTGTTACAGATTTTTTATAAACTGTTTCAGCAGAGGCAGGGAGAACCCATTAAATCTTGTGCAATATGTAGACATAAGCCTTTAGCCATTAGTTGATTATATTTTGTTAAAAATACTGCAATGGTTGTAAGAATTTGATTTTTCTCTTCATCCAGTATCTCATTGTTTAAAAAAAGTTTATTAAGTGGTTGTGCTGCATCCTTGTCTGAGGTCAAGTTGTGACAAAAAGAAAGATGTGTTAGTATCTTAGACTGCATTAACAAAATTGCTGCATCTGTACTCTAAGTTGTCAAATAAATTCAAAAGAAGCTAAGTTACATTTTCCAATCCCTGAATTTCCCCACCGCTGTAGTTTACAGAGCTTCATGAAACTTGCGTAATGAAAACAATAGGTTTCTGAGCCTCAGATTGTCTTGAAGTCTCAAAGTAGGAAATAGTACCTAAAATTTACGTGACAATTAGGTCTCTTAAAAATATATAGGTGCCGAAAATAATTGGGAAGGACTTTATAATGGCATCTGTCAGTTTGTAAACGGTGTCATTATCCCACTAAATTTCAGTCTCACTCTGGTTTATCCTTCATATATGACTGTTCTCAGTTCACTAGTCAGTGAGCTGAACTGAATGTTTGCCTGAGTTTCAGTTCAGTGATTATTGGGATGATGCAGCTGGAGCTCTGCTCAACCACAGAATTTGGTGAACAGGTTTTAGCAATTCAGTAAACTGAAAAAGAACCTTTTCCATCACTAATATGCAGTCATTGTATGCTATAATTGGCTTACAAACAGGCAAACAAACGAACTGAAAATTAATCTCTTTGGCAGAGGTAATAAACAATAACTCTGCTGGTTAAACTGTATCTGATTTACCACTGTGAAGATCACCAATGCTTTATGCTGTAAGAAATAAGTGATGTAATTAGTTGAATTTCATGCAAATTCTCTACATTTATTAGCAGTTTTCTCACCTGCATTGACACTTGCCAGGGCCAGGAGTGTGGCAAGGCTGGCTCTCCGTTCACAATGCGTGACAAAACAGCAGGACGAATGGCTGGTTTCCCACATTGTTTGGGCCAGTCTAGAAAATGAGAAGAACACCATTGTAATCCCCCGTTGTGTCGTCTGTGCATGTATGAATTTGTTTGTGGTTTGTTTGTGTAGAAACAAAGCCTGAGTATACAGTACATATCCGCAGCTCACAGATAAGCCTGCATGTTGCTTAGATTGGCTTGACACTCGGATTCATATTATTTAAATGATTTTCCAATCACACTAGTCACACAGTTGACACTGCTGGCTACCGTAAGCCATGTCCCGAAGTCCCTTTTGTCTCTGGCTTTCCGTAATCTGGTCTGCAGTAATGTATTCAGTGCATCTTCATGCAAACTGCCATCCCTCTGCTTCAAACAAACAGTGGGCTCTTAGCTGGACTTGTAAAATTCATAATTTCTATGCCAGGCTCATTGACATCACAAAATCAGTATGCACGTATGTACAAATTTCTTCTGGTCATCCCAGGGGTTGACATGAAATTTTCCCAGTCACTGTTATCCTGCATTTTCTCCTTTTGTCCCTCATTTTCTCTTCCCTGTCCTTGCTCAACACATAGAGCACCTCTGGCCAGAGCCAGGGGTAGAAAAAAAACCCAGAGGCCACAGAGTCCATCCATAAAACTCTATTTGGCAATTGGCTTGGCAGAAGCTGGGCCACCTGGGCCTCTTCGCTGGGTGAAGAATGAGGGTCGGATAACAGCCAGTTAGAAAGAAAAGCGAAGCACTAGGCCACTTCATGTTGTGTTCTCAGCACACCACATCAACTTGTTTTACTGCACATCTAGAGGTGACATCTTGGCGTGATCTGAGAGGGAGGTGTGCGAAGATGGCTTAATGATGGAAAGGAGCATGAATCAAATGGATATAAGGCGAGCCCAAGTGCTGCTTCAAAAGAGCTGTTTGAAACTAAATGCTGGTCATTGTGACTGCTGAAAAATACTGGTCCACTAATCTGCAGACGGTGTATAGAATACCTGGAGAGATGTGTCAATTTTTTTTACTCTTAACACTACCATGCAATGAAGATGTAAGCAAACAATTTCAGGCTCAAATTGATACTCCACCTATGACGGTGTCGTCCCAGGGGTTGGGCTCAGCAGGCGGCTCAGTGGGAGCAGGGAGGCTCAGGTCGGTTGTCCAATAGGCTCTGAAGCCTTTTGCCTCAGTGAACAAGTCTGAATTGAAACGAACCAGTAGCCTGCTGCCCTGTGTTTTGATAGGGGAAGGCATCGTAGTCCCACAGAATGGACCTTAAATGTGATAAAGCAAAAAATAAAGCAAATCCAAAAATAAATTAATAGAAACAGAGGCTTTACAAGTACTGTTGTAATCACAGTAACACTGTTAGTGCAGAAATTTAATAATTAATTAGGAGCCAAATGGGATTAATAAATTGATGTCTGTTTCATAGTCCTGACTTCAATGTGAATGACTATCATGAAAAATATAGTTTTGGGATCAGCCAGCCACATAAGAGCTCTGCAGACCAACTTACCATGCTTTTTAATTAGTGCATTAGTTTCACCATTGATGTCATACACCATGATGTTGTCATAGCAGTTGAACGTTATGAAGTCTCTGGCCTCCAGGTCAAAGTGGGTGAACGTCAGTGTGATGTTTTTTGATGAAGGTGCAATGATGTTCCACATGCACTCAGAGTTAGCCTTGTAGTTACTTGGCCAATTCTGGGACTTGATAATCCCAGTTTCCTCTTTGGAAGAAACACCACAGCCCTGGATCTCTGAAACAGCAAAAGGGAGTTAGATGCATGATCGTAATTAAATAAGTGTGGACGAGCTACAGTTTCTCTGCCTGTCTTTAGGAGTGAACGTACACTGTCATCATGACAAAATGTGAACAGAGGATAATGCTAGAAGCTTAATTTGTTCAGTTAGACATTTATTCTATTTCCCTCATTTAATTTGTGCTCATTTGTATTGTCTGTACACGCAATGTTCAGGAAGCATTTCAGAGCACGAGAACTCAAGTACCCAAGTACTTTCCTGCACTTAATTATGGTTTTCATGTCTCTTTTCAAAATTTTTTTAGGGGAAATGTTGAACTTCGTACTACTTTTGACAGCTAGAATTTCTATTTTTAATATCTACAAAAAATGTTTTAAATACTAACTATGACTCAGCTCATTAAAATTCAACAAATATTGTTATCCACTAGACTATGCAACTGTGCAGTGTACTAAAAAAATCAACGGCACCTTGACCATCTACAAAGGGAATGAAAAAGCCGGCACTGAAACACTGTCAAAGCTTCATTCTGTAAAGTTAGAACTCTCACTTTTGAAACATAAATGCATTTTGCTAATAACCATTATGCATTTTTATTAAATAAAGAGCAGGACATTTAAGCTATCTCCGAAGGAGCACTTCTACATTGATGTATTGCTACTTTTTTTAAAGTGTCCCAATCATACTTGATGATTGCAGTAAAGACAAGATAAATAGTTTTTATCTTGCTAATTGTACCTCACACCGTACTCTGACCTTTGCTTTGATAAAGTTCACGCTGCTTATCCAGTGACTTTTTATTTTTTTGTAAATATGTGATAAACATATTCTATTTTATGATTGGACTGATATTGTTGGATTAATGTTTAGCTGTTTCAGCAATGAGTGTCTCCGGTGTGTTTCTGTGTGAGTCTCTATGTGTGTGTGTGTGCCATGTATGAGTGCATGTGGCTGGTTTGTGTGTCTGTTAGTGCTTGGTACCTGTGATATCCTCAGGATATATTGCCTCCCACTCGGCAGAGAATCCCCGGTCTGAGAGTCTATGATCGGACTGAAAGTTGACAAATATTGTGTTGCTGGCACTGACCATCACATGGGGAATGATGTAGCCACAGTGTGTGCCTGATGATGAGGGAAAAGGAGGACAGAGGTATAAGATGGAGGTAAATTAAGAGAGTAGAGTCAGCTAAACAGATTAGAGAAGAGCAGTAAACACTGTAAGCACTTTTGGGGGAAAGTGATTGGTGGTGGGAATCTAAATATTTGTTTGTGGTTAGTGGTTGATGGATGGGGTTGACAAAGCAGAAACAAATGAGGGTGACTTTACTGTCTCAGAGTGCGACTTTATTAGCTACTGAACACAAAATCAAGTTAAAAAAACACTTTCAAGAGCTCATGAACACAAGAGAGCATCAGCTGGTAATTTTAGCAAACATAGTGACAGACAGGTCATGCTACAGAAACACAATGCTAAAATCATCTTTTAAAGAAGATATATTTCTGTCTGACAGCCAGTTGCATCGGATATGTAACTCATGCAGATTGAACAGTGAGATTGCATACAAGCATTAATTTGTTTGTATACCCATTTATCCATCTTTTAGCTTATTACTTGAAAGAGATTGAATTACATATACATTCATGAAAAAATTAAAAAATGACAACATTTTGTCATGGTTTAATTTCAGTAATATGGGCATCTCATTTAAGAACTTTTCACAACCAATTTAATATTCTTTTTCATTTTGGAAACCCAAAGGAAAAGTAGCCATCTCATTGCTTAGTTGATCTTGACAAATGTTTACAATACACAAGGACCAAAAAGAAAAGCTGTGAGAATCTGCAGATTTATGAGTTTATTCCTAGTGTGATTCTCAATCCTAGCATTACAGCCCTTTCCCCTTTAAGGAAGCCATTTGTTTGCTTGTTTCTTACAAAGACCCCTGGTATTAGCCTAGAAAAAAAGAGGCATGTGTAAATCTGTGATCTCAGTTTACAATTTCAGGCAAACGGTTCAGCCATCTGTGCCCATATATTCACAACATGTTCCCATGGCTTAGCCTTCCTTGCCTATGTTTTGAAATCCCTGCCCACAGTTTAGCAATCTACATTTTGAATCTGTGAGCACAGATTGCTAAACTGTGGGAATGGATTGTGAATCTGTGGGCGCAGTTTATAAAACATGCATGTTTCTGAGCTTACACCACAGTGGGGTTGTGTTTTATTTTAAGGCAAGTATGTGAAACTTCAAGAAAAGAAGACCCATGGAGTCAGTACACTTATCTTGTAAGGTCAGTTACCCAGTAATATATCAATCTGAAGCTAGTCAACATTTGCTAGCTTTAGCCATTGGAAGCCACCAGGTATGCCAGACTAAGTAAGGTTGGAGCAGCAGTATATTGATACAAGCTTTGATGCATTTTATTGCTTATTTACTCAAGTTTTATTTTGTTAAATCAATATTGTGTCATTTCCTATTTTACAAGTGACAAAGGCATGCTTTAAGCCAAGACTTCTCCAAGAATCACAGGTTTTTATGTCAGACCTTTAGCTGTCTCTTCTTGAATCTGCTTTTTCGTTTCTTTCTACAAACACAAACCCTGTGAAATAACAGGATGCAGTACTAACACACTCTCATTGCCTATCTTTGTGTGTTTCACACAGAGCTATTTTGCTTCTACCTCAGCGCTTTAGTCCTTGAGAACTCAGCAAGAGATAAAGCTGTATCAGCCTCACTGCAGTCGCCTCAGTGAATAATAAGGAGAGGTAATTTATAGTTTGCTGATCTCTCTTAAAAGATCCTAATCAACAATTTTACAGCAGGGGAGAGATACTGTGTGATACTGTTATACCAGAGCTGTGACAATAACAAACTAAAGTCCTCATATTTAATGATGGGTCATGACAGACATGTTAACTGTTCACCGTTTTTTTTTGGTTGCTGTCTCTATCTTGTTGCCTGACCATCCAAACTCAAAATGCAAGAATGAGAGGAGTTTGTAACCTTTGCTTCATTTAGGGCTCACAAAGATAGACATAGCCTGCGGAACAGCGGAAACAGCAAAGATTTTCTAAGATGATATGTGATTCATTTAGGGAGTGAAAGGCACACACATATTCAGCATATTCACCTGAATGTTTCACCTGAAACATATCTGTTTCAGGTGAAACTTGCAAAAAAAAGTGTGGGGGAAGAAAAAAAACATATATACATATAAATGTGGAGGGAAAGTGTGGGGGAAATAAACCATATATATATATATATGTATATATATAAATCCACACACACACACACACACACACATACATACAAACATAAATAAGCATAATTAATGCAAAAGAGAAAGTTATAGCTCACCTAGTGTGCTGTATATGTCTGAGATGACCAGTTTGTCACCCGTGCATTGGCCTGTCTCTCCTGTGATGGCAAGGTCAGTGATCTGTACTTTAACCAGGAATCCCTCGGGCACAGATATCCTCCAGGAGTTATTTGAATAAGCAGGATATGCATTTGGGTAACCCAAGGACTGGATCTCTCCTTTGCGCCCATGGATAATTACTGGACCACCTGCTCAATAAAAATACAGGAATTAATGTTAAAAAACAATAATTGATCATATTCACAGAAGAACAAAACCTGATTCAAAAGCTTTGTATTCTGCGTTTCTGCATTTTATGTAGTTATTCCCTCTTTTTCATTCAACTGATGAGGATCAGTTTGCTTTGATATAAAACTGCTCTATGAACAGGTTAATTATGCAGTACCTTAATTGGCCACTGGAGAGCACAGATCTGTCTACCAAAGGCTTTAATATGGTTTGAATAGACAATCCTCAGGGGGGATTTCCCCACTCCTACGCACAGAGCTACTTGCATTCATCCTCATTTGGTAGCTGTCACTTGGTTAAAGCTGTGTTTGTGCAGGAAAAAGTGCACAGGAGGACATAACAGTTATATAAGGTGTTTCAATAGTTCTCATTTGGTAAGGAAACAACCCTCATAGACCAAGGGAGCACATAGATAATGATATTAAAGTTTATTGCGCATCAGCATAAACTCTCCAGAGATAACTGAGTACAGTTTGGTAGTCTGATAAAATTCATCTGAAGTCAGCTAAAAAAAGGTTGCAATGGACAGTTTTCTTGGGAAGCTGGTTCAGCAACGATATTGACGCTGTAGTTTGATAACGAGGCTGTAAAATATATCTGATCGAGACATACAGGGAAGGTTGGGTTGGTTCAAAAAGCCAACTGAACCGAAATCATTGAACACGAGACTAAACTGAATGAAAAAGCAGATTTGAAGAGAATACTTACCAGAGGATGTAGGGGCGGGTGTTGTTGAGGTGGTTGTTTTTGTGGGAGTGGTTGTTGTTGTTTTTGTGGGAGTGGTTTTTGTTGTGGTGGTGGTTGTTGTGGTGGGAAGAACAACAGGTGGAAGGCTGGACTTGGTGTAAGTTGCTCTGAATCCCTTAGAGGTAAAATGGTGATCTGATTTGAAGCGGACCACCATTGTGTTGCCACTGGATTGCATTTCCTCTGGCAGCGTCTCTCCACAGAATTGACCTTTGATGAGTAGTAGTTAGTGTTGAAAAATAATAACAGCAATTACAGCAACTTCCTGAAAATTAAGTTTAGACAATTAACAATTATTTACTGTTGTTTTTCATGCCCAATATGTAATTTCCACAGGTAGATGTGTCTCTGTTCAAACAATGAAAACCTGATACACAGTTTTAGGGCATCTTGAAGTAGCACAGAATTATGGGATTTGTTTATTTCATTGTAAAACAACCAGCATTGCAGATGAAAATCCACCTGACCCCTACCAGGTAATACACCAGGTAATGTACATTAAAGTTTAATTTATATTAAGTTTAATCACGTTTTCCCACTCCCTTCCTAACTCTGCTAGTTACCATGGAAGTTATTGACAAGCAAGAAAATATATAAAAAATGTTATGTCATGAAGATATAGTTGGTTCTACATACTTTAATCTGAACATGTCTAATAATTTATGTCCATTGTACGACTTAAACAAGTTTTCAGTAGAGGTATTTTTTTTATTGGCCTTAGTTATCAAATCACATTGCAAACCTTTCAATAAGTCTTATTTTGTAATTCCCACTTATTCCAGCCGGCTTTGACAACCTGTACTAATGAATGAATTATCTATTCTGTGGTATTTTTAAACACATTATTATGTTGTTAATTATACATACAAAATAAGTTTATTTTTTTAAGAAACAAATCCTTTTACTATTTTATCTTATAGGAAACACTTAGCTTACCTAATAATGATGAGCCAGCTTCATAGCCATCATAAACCTGAACAAAGTCCCCACAGCGATCAGGAACCAGGTCAAAGGAAGTAAATGTCAGACGAACCTTTTCACCCTCAGGCACCGTGATTCTCCACTGATCACACGAAGAAATAAAGTACAAACAGACACACACACACCAGTCATTTATACTTGGATAGACACATTTGACCAAAATAATTTGCCCTCTAGAGCACCATTGCTCAATAGCATTATTCTGCAGAGCTGCCTTTTGACAAACTAATTCATAACTAATTTTATCACTGATTCTTGTTTGGACAGGTGGAGAGCTGTCAAGCTAAAACACAGCAAGATGAAATCATGATGACAGCCAAATGACACCATATGACTCCATATCTAAACCCTGCATGCAAACCCTGACACTCTGATTTAATTAGATGCATTAATCACTGATCAAGCCCACAGATGATGTTAATGTGAATCAGGTAAAATTCACAGCTATTTTGGAATGCTAATCTGAAATCATTATTGGTTTGTTTGAAACTGCATGCTAATCAGTACTACACACTTCGTATGACACCATGATGTATGTAATTGGTATTATATGACATTTAGCTGTAGCTGTGTTTCGAAGTTTTAAGAGAGCCTTTCTTACAGATTCCCAATATTTTTTTTCCTAATTTTATGTTGTCTAATTGCCTCCTATCTGTGTCTCCTTTGTAGCAATCTTAGCATCCATAGCTTCACTCTATTTAAAACAACAAACAAATAATTAGGTTATTCATATAATAATAACATTTTAAACCTGCAGTTAAAAGTTTTTTGATACCAGAGAGCAGCAGAAACTGGCATTACCTAACAACACTGTTGTGGCTAACTTTAAAGTAAACCATGGCCTTGCACATCAAATATTCATGGAGCAACATTATCAATTTGAAGATATGTTTTTGATAACCTGATAAACACAAGTACAATGTCCACTCAACCTTAAGCTCCTTTTTTATTATTCCATTAACACCTGAGGAAAAATGTCTGGCTCTTTAGCTGGCAATCTCTCAGTGTTGTGTTTCCGCTATTTAAACCTTTTTTTTCTAAAAAACGGCAACAGTTTGAGTTCTAGTTTCAAAATACAAACTATAATAAAAGATGTTCAATTAAGAAACAGTTGAAAAAGTATTAAAACAAGCCAAAAGAGTTAAGTTGCAGCCTGTTGAACGAAAACAATAAGTTGAAGATGCTCAAATGCTCTGTTAACTTTATGGAAACTGCAGAGTGATGTGACAATTCTCAGTTGCTTTGTCATTATAACTGACCCCCTTTAAATACACATAATCATGAGACTGTGTATTTGAAAACAGCTTGAGAGGAAATACTGAGAACAGCTCAGCTAGCTAAAGAAAAGTAGTAGGAAGTTTATCTAAATAATATATTTATTTCCAGTCTGTGGCAGAGTGCATGCTGTGCAGTATGATGTACTACAACTTAACATCCTCAGATAAAGGTCAGCCATGTAGTGTAAGTAAATTTTACCATGTAGCTGCCACATTTGAGCTTTTATTGTGCATCCATGTTTGTGTGTATGGTAGCACCTGGTATAGCGCTCCATTCGGGTAGTCCTGGTCAGGGAAGCCAGGGGTCATCATATTCCCCTGGTCACCTTGGAGAAAGCCACCAGCTCCAGCTATTTCTGGACATACACATGGAGGGTGCACACTTCAGCTTCATATACACCTCAAGGAAACCCATTATACACCTCTCGCTCTCCACCTACCAATTTTCATTCCCCTTCTCTTATACCTCTCTTCATCCATCACCTATTGCTACAACATTTATTCTCTCGGTCTATCATATGTAAGACATGGATCCAACATTATTCCAGAGTCGAGGCAATTTTCTTGCTGAAATGGATTTCCACTTGTCTACTTACCTGATGCGAGCTGTGGAGCCACAGCTTTGTAATGAGCCTTGAATCCTTGATCTGTTTTTTTCTCATTGGTGTCGAAGTACACCGTCAGGCGGTTTGTAAGTGACACCACTGGCTTTGGTTTGATGTAGCCACAGTATTCACCTACAAATATCACAGAAATTATGTAGAAATATACCACACAATTCTGCACAGCTCATTCTTCTGCAGCTAATAAAAGGAGAGTTCATTTTCAAAACAGAATATCACATTGAGATCAACAAAAAAAACACAGAATGATGCAAAACAACTAGCAAGAGACACAAAGATACCACAATGAGATGAAAAACAATAACTGTGTGACAATGAACAACAACATAATAATGGAAAAAATACCACCAAGCAACACAAAAACAACAGCACTAAGGACAAAAAGAGACAGAACAACTATATAATAATGAAAATCAAGTACAAAAGGCCACAAAATTTTCCTCCATTGGGTGTCTTGCTTTTTTGTAGGAAATGTGGAGGGGCCATTGTCTCATAATCCCGCATGGCTGTAGGATGTAGAGATATTAACTGAATTTACTTGGTAGTAGAAAAATAAACTAGATAAATATTGTGACTATTACCAATAGAATGTCTATACTGCCCAGAAAATATGGCTTTGAATTGGAGTTCTTTATTCATTTTTCAGATGGGCTCCCTTTATTTGAATATTTTAGCCTGACCGGCCTGTGGGTTTATTTGTCTCAAAGAGAGAACAGAAATCAAAGATGTCTGTGAACCAAGTACATCGCTTTAAACTCTGTAGTCTAGTTGAAAAAGTGGTAGCGAAGTGCGTGTAACTGCAAGTGGAGCAGTGTGCAGTGGACCAGCAGGACTGTGTGGCTCACTAGCCGAGTCTGCCCATGGATGGATGGATCGGTTGATTCGGGCCTGACATCAAAGCTGCCTTCAGGCTGAGGGAGCTCGTATATTTATCTTCATGTAAGTGTCTGTGTGTGTTCTTTTCTACCACATGTCTACATCTATCTATCTATCTATCTATCTATCTATCTATCTATCTATCTATCTATCTATCTATCTATCTATCTATCTATCTATGAAACAAATACATTTTTTCAGAACTGACACCATTGTAAAAACCCATTTCTTTTTTCCCCTTGGGTTAGAACCAATGCAAGATTTACCGATGGTTCCCAGAGAGTCTCGCAGCTTGACGGCATCTCCCGTGCAGAGATCTGTTTCCTCAAGAGCAAACTCCTCAAACCACAGATGGATCACCTGCAACAGAAACACGCAGAGGTGTTTTATCTGTCTTTTCTTCGATTCGGAGAGGCAGATAAGAGAGGTTGGCAGGTTGCTGGCAGGGGAGGCATGAGACGCTCTGTATGAAATGTGAGTGCATGCACGTGTTTGTGTGTGTGAGCATGTGCAACTGTGGTCAAGCAAGTGTGTGCCCCTGTTTATACATTTATGTGTGTTTAAAGATAGTAAAACAGAGGTGGCAAGACAAAGAGAAATGCAGCCAGAAACGAGGATTTTGTTTCCTCCTTCAGGTTTGGTGGTTAGGGCTGAGGAGTGTGAAAGAGGCAAGACAGCCATCTGTCCAAGAAGCTGCCCCTGTATTGATCCCAGCCATCCCCCGCCACTTGGCCTGACACGGGACAGTTTCCCCAACAGTTACTTCACAAACTTGACCAATTAGACATCAGGCACAAACACTACAAAAGACACTTGCTTAAGTGGAGACATGAGTGAATTGTTTTAATCAGTGTTGTCCTGTAAATATGCAGACGAGATGAATGTGTTTGAACTGATTTTCAAAAGAACAGTCACACTGGGCCATTACAAAATAAACTTATGTCTTGATGTTTCTGTGGTGGGTTATGAATAAAAGTCACAGAAATCTATTGATAAACAGTATATTCTTTACCTAACTAACCAAAAAATAAGACAAAGACCTACAGTGAAGCTACCTTTTGTTGTTCTAAACCCAAACTGAGGAATTCTCTCTGCCTCTGAACTAACTATAAAAAACCTCTTAAGCTTTTCTTCTAACAAGAATCTAATTATTACTACTTCCATTTCTTGATTATGTATATTTATGCCTGGTCAAGCTCAGGAGATAGCAGTTATTTACAGTTTTTCTCGGTCACTTTGGTGCATTTCTCACATCACTATTAACATTTGCACAACAGTTAGTTCAACCTCCACAACATTTAGTCATTTGTG
>JAPZDY010000020.1:2679029-2713247 GCA_029783645.1 Ctenochaetus hawaiiensis
TTGTACTAATTGTTTTGAGAAATGCATTAACTGTTGTGCAAATGTAAATAGTGATGTGAGAAATGCACCAAAGCGACTGAGAAAAACTGTAAAGACTACAGATTCTTGGCAAACCCTGGCAAAAAAGCCACTCGATTGCTGATGGTTCAGTCAGAGATATGAGTGTGTTTTGTTAATAGAGGTTTATGGAGAGAAATAATGTGCCATTATGTAGGTGTAGGGCCAACAGGACAACAACAATAATAAAGGAAAAGGTCAGATTGCAGATGCAAGTGGAACTTTGTCCTGTATGAATTATGTTGAAAGCAGCTAATAAAGCTCAGAGTCCCACATCATCTACTGAGTACACCGATTTAAAGAAGCAGCACTGCTAATCCATGTCACCTTGTCAGGGTCCACAGTGATGTGCCAGACGCAACTCTTGCCATTGTCATAGCTATTGGGATAGTTGAAGCTGGTGAAGGTGCCTGACTCTCCTGTTAAATCCTGAGAACCCCCGCACCCTGAGTCTGGCCCTGGAAATATGGAACAAAGGAAAGCAAATGTTATTGTTTTATGTAGAACATAATTCCTCTCCTACAGTAAATGGACTAACTAATGGGGCTGCCTACTCAATTACCCTTGTAATGGAGAGTCTGCAGCCATGCAAGCAGCTCTGCTCTTTACTTACAGTATTTTGCTAAATGATAACATCAGCACGCAAACATGCTCACACTGACAAAACTAACTTGCTGATATCTAGCAGGTTTAATGTTTGCCATGCTCACCATATTAGCTTAGCATGTTAGCATGCTAGCATATGCTGATTAGTACTAAATTCATAAAACAGCAAAAACTGATTGGAATTGGAATGTATTTTTTTAACTGACATTTGATTATAAATGAGCATATAGAACATAAATTTGACCTGTAATTGATGCTAAATGAAAAGTTAAGGGATCACTTATTTGTCATAAGGAGTACTTGAATGGTTGAAAATATTTTTTAGAAGTTCAGCATAAAGTTGTTAAGACATTAAAAATAAAATGGCGACAGCTAAACTCATATCAAGTATCACAGGATAAGTGAAAATTTTGACCTGTGGATGGCGCTAGAGAAATAATCAAGAGGTGCATTGAAGTCAGTAGGAATTATCTACTGAGGAAATGAAATTAGTCTCCACAAAATTTCTCAGCACCTTAAATTAATAGTTATTAAGGTTTTTTTTAGTCTGGACCGGATTGGTGTTACAACTGACCAACACTGTCATCCATGAGCTATGCCTTAAGTTTGGCTAAAAATAGTACTGTAAAGGTTATTTATTCTTTTTTCAAAGTAACAACACTGCAGGTAAACAGTGATATTTACCATTAAAATTCAGATAAATGTAAAACACCTAATGGCATCTGCAGTGAAAAATTAAAATAAATTGAGATGCCTCGGTAACAGCATTGATTATACAGTCATCATGCACGGTCTCGCAGCATGCTTTCCCCTTGTGGCTGGAGCAGCTTCTGTTTGGGAGTCTGGAGCACAGCTGTGTTTAACAACAAAAACTGAAATGTATTCTGTCATTTAAGCAGAACAGAACTGTCAACATAATCATATTGTTGTTCTGTTATGTAAAACAAGCCATCTCATTTTGGGGGCCAATGATCCTTTTAATGCATATCATAAAGATAGACTTTTTTTTTTCATTTGTTGCAATGATAAGGATTCAACACTGAAATAGTGCATGAATAAATAATGCAGAGCAAGTGACAACAGTGAGCAAGTCCTCACTCCTTGTGGCATTTCTTATCTGCTAAAACACTTGTCACGCTGACAGGTGTAATAAAGACTGATGACTTGAGGTGCAAAAAACAATTGATTTTGCAAAAAATGTATTTCACAACTTCGCTCCTCTCATGCAAACTCAAACAATTCACCCACTTCAATTTCAAAAGGAAAAAATGGCAGAGGATATTGGTCTGACTCACACTGAAGAAGCCTTTTTTCTTGGGTAAGACCAGAATAAATAACGTACTACGTGGTCTGTGTTAAAGACGTAGTGATGACACCAAAAGTATTGACAAGTATGTACATGAATAGTAGTTACAGTTTCTGCCTGTTTGCTGTCCCCTTTTCTCTGCTCTGCATTTAAATTTCTTTGAGAGAGAAGGGATTGGGGTGAAAGAGGATAGAAGTAAATTTCTCAGAGATATTGTTAATAATATATATTTTTTATGTGACATATTTCCATGATGTTTTCATCTGTTTTTACAACAGATAGGATCAATCCCAACTCAAATCATTTACATCACAGAACATTATTGTATTTCTTCTATTGCAACAGTAGTGGAATGAAAATGACAATGACAAATGATTTCATGATATTAATCAAATAAAATGTTTACAACATTTTAACCATCATAAGCATGTTAGCATGCCAACATTTGCTAATTAATAACAAAATATACAGCTGAAGTGTTTTTCAGGTGAAACAACAGAGATTTATTAAAATAAAAAGGAAAAAAAAACTGGAGAAGCTTTGTGTGCCATGTGTGGAAATACTTGTGTGGTTAAATTTCAACTTCTTAATCAGCAGATCAGCATTTTGTCACTCAGTCAACTTAAGATAAATCACCCTCTGCCACAAAACAATTTACAGTGAAAAACCACAGATAATAAAAAATTGCTATATGTAAACATAGACTGAAGGTCCAGTTTGACATCATGCTTTTCAGTGTTGCCCAATCACTGACACAGTGAAGCTCTCACTTTAGATTTTCCATCCACATTCTTCACTGTCATTGTCTAGTTGATAATAACACAGCTATTGAAATCTGTACTACATTGTGTATATACAGATACAGTGACATGAACAGGATATCTATTATAATAAAACATTTTATTCTCTTTTTTCATATGTTGTTATTTATTTTAGTATATATGGAATCTATATATATACAATATATATTTTATAAATATATTTAATATTGTTATATCCATAACACATAGTAATATAAAATGTATAAATTATATTTATATTATCTATAATATAAATATAATATTTTGCCATATAGATGTCTCATATGTAAGTTACTGTGATGTTAAAGGTGCTCATTCAACTTTTTACAGGTCTTTAAATAAACAACGAGACAGAGCTCTTGACACAAGAAGTAGCAGTTGAACATGTTGAACGAACATGTACTTTAAGATGTACTTTTCATCCATTTGTTTACATTTGTAGTGTTTATTAAAGCACATAAGGGCCAACCAACATTGTTACTAGAGGGAACATAATGCACCTTTAAGGTTTGTTGAGCTGCAGAGTTTATTTGATTTTTATCTTATCTGAGGATTACACAATGAAGGAGGCAAATTACCATGAGGAACCTTGACAGCTTGAGGACAATGTTCACACATTATGTATTGTATCTCTGATTCAAGTTGGTATTTATATGGAAGAGAAAGAGTGTTTTCTAAGTAAATGTACTCACCTTCTTCATGAGTTGGAGGGTTGGACTTATCTGTGAAGTAGATGACTATAAGGGCGATGCAGACGCCGGTCATGACCAAAAAGAGAAATATAAGACTTTTTTCCAGGGTGCTCAGACGCCTGGACCGTCGACGACCCTTCTCAGGATCCATTTTCCTTACAGCACTATAAAATGCACCTAACTGTACCCAGACCAACTTCCTATCAACTCAAGCAGGACAAAGTTGTATCTGCACTTCTGCAACACAGAAGAACCTTGAGCTCCTCAACACGAGGTATTTGGGCTCCTCAGCCTGAGAGGGCTGGATGAAGCTGCGCAGTAAATCAATCATATAGTATCGTTACAACAAGTTAATAAGTATTGGTGGTGTCCCATGCAAAAGGTCAACAGGATATCATTCAAGGGGACTGATTAAAATAAGATAAAAGGTAAATCCCTCCCCTGTAGCACAGATAAGCTGGTTTTAGATGTTAAACGTGATCAATATTTCTTCAGCTTGGATAACTGACATGGACGGTAAAGTTATGAAAATATACAGTATTTTAAAACATTTCCACACAGTTTTTTCATTGATATTTTAAGTAGTGGGAAAACTGTATTTCTTCAGTTATAATCAGCTAACTCAGTATGGCTATGGAATTTTTATTTTTTAATATTTATTTATAGCTCTTTCATAAGCAGCACAGCATGGAATTATTGATAGTCAACAGAATTTAATCTTTGAAACTTTGATCAGAGAATATGAAGGTCATAGCTGCCATTAAGAACACTGATTTTAAGCTCTGAGTCTTTTATTTGTGAATATAAGCAACAGATGATGGGCTGAATGTAGAGTTTTTAGACTTAATGTTTTATTACTATAAGAACTTAGACTGAATTTTATTTACAGTATATGTATGTACATACATTTTTTGTGAGCATTATGCTTTGGGATATAAATCATTAGACTTTTATTAATTTATCATTGTACTGGCCTGAAAGCAGTCAGTTTAATTTAGCAGGTGTTAATTTTAAAATATTTATCGTGCAAGTGTATGTTTGCATCCAAAAAAAATTACTGAAAAGCATTGAACATACATTACAGCTGAGGTTGTGTTAATGCCATCAGCTTTGCAAGTATCATAAACATGATCATAAACTGAAGATGGCAGCAGAAGAAAACTCAGGGAATCAAAGTTTTACAATTAGTTTCTGCAGACTACAAATGTTTGTTCCAAATTTTGCAACAGTCCACCAAGTGGATGTTGAGAAATATCACAGTTTACTGTAAGTGAAGATGTTAATTTATATGCAGGTGCCACAGGCAGAGAAATATCCATCATAAATGTCAATACAATCTATCTAATGGTGGTTGAGAGGCTCAAGAGGTTATAAAAATCTGGAGGAAATGTTGAACTGTTTATTATGAGTTAAAAGAAGATAACATTGTCACAAGTATTGCTCCACCAAGATCATCCCTGCTTATCAACACCCTCCATGCAGTTGCTTCATGACCCAACCCATGGGGCCCACCCATTGACAATTTGAGAACCACTGTTTTAACACATATAAAATAATTCATTTCTGTGTCTGTTTCTGTAAAAAAAAATCCTGTGCAGTGCTGTGGACAGTGCAGACAATGCAGACAATGCAGAGTGACACAAATGACATTGTAAAAAAAGCGCAAAGGTCAGAGGTAATGAGTTTCACAAGGAGGATCTTCTTCTCAGTCCAAATTCCCACATATAGACGCTCGATTGGGTTTTATCTGAATCATCTCCTCGACTCACTCTGGACATTTTAGAATCTGAAGCAGAAATCTGTCCGTCTTTCCTCTTGAACACTTTGTTTCCTTCTTGAGATAAGAGCTTTCCTTCCATTTTCTCTCCATGACAAAAGGCAGCAATGTAACAAAAGCAGCTTATCTCTCCACGGGGAAGCCGAAGACGACAGAGAGAATTATTCTTTAAGCAGTAAGATGGTTTTGTATCAATGGCAGAAAACTACCATTTTAAACAATGTTAATACCTTAAAGTGCATTGATATACTTGCATGTGTATATACTCCTTTGTCTGTCTGCTTTTATCTATTCCCCCTCCCTTTCTCACTGTTTCACCTTTATCGGTTTGTTTTGAATCTCTTCGCTCCACCAGGGGATCTATGATTTATGGGCACATCTGTCAGCTATAATAAAGCACTCTCTAATGAAGCCGGGAGAGGTGACCTTTGTGT
Source organism: Ctenochaetus hawaiiensis (assembly GCA_029783645.1). Taxonomy (NCBI): domain Eukaryota; kingdom Metazoa; phylum Chordata; class Actinopteri; order Acanthuriformes; family Acanthuridae; genus Ctenochaetus; species Ctenochaetus hawaiiensis. Next base: position 2,684,702 of record JAPZDY010000020.1, read on the forward strand.
ACTTACAGTATGTCTGTGCAAGTGCGTGTCTGTTTATGTGTGTGTCTTTTCCATACATGCATCTTTGCACACGTATGCTCTGTTACAAACGTTATGAGGACACAAGCATTTCAGCTGAACGGTAAGGGATCAATAACGAGCTCTAAAATGCTGGATACACATGAATATGTGTGAGAAAACTGAGAGGGGGGGGGGGACAGAAAGACAGACAGTGCGTAGCCACAAAACAGCGAATGTTTAGTGAGGAAAAAAAGGGTGGTAGGCCTACACTGTAGAAAGCTGGAATTGTTTGATAAAGGAACAAGCTCTTATAGTCCAATGTTGCACCACAACAAATGTAGGCCACATATTCCACTGGGAGCAGAGCAGCCATCAGGAGGACAAGCCTTACTTCCAGCTATCTGGCTAATTCAATACAAGGCTGAATAAGGGAGAGGAGCAATGGCAGACCGTTTTATGGGAAATCTTCTGCAGAGTGGAGGCCAGCAGAAGCTTTTAATCACCTCACTGTGACTGGCTTAGGATGCTTCATTATGATATCATCCTCAAAGAGAGAAAAGGGCGTCTGGGACAGAGAGAGGCAGAGAGCTGGAGAAAAAACAGAGGGCTGGAGTTGAAGGGGGAGGCACAATGAGAGGAAGAGGAAGAGGGAAAGAAATAAAAACAGCACAGAAATGGTTTAAAATGAAAAGCATTTGCTCTAGAGCTTCCACCAGTCTGCATTGGAATCTCTAGAGCAAATTTAAAGCCTTGGTTATGTAGAATTATATGGCAAAACTATGATCACCAGCCACCCCTAATTACCCACTCCACAATCTCCAAATATGATCTGTAAATAGTAATTAACACTCATTCCCGAGACAAAACTGTATCTATTATGCCACCAATGATCTGTGAGTGGGTAGATTTTATCCTGAGGACGGTCTGGGTAATTGTAATGGCTTCTTCCCAAGTACTGATGTATCTGCAGGGCTTCTATAAGGGCCTCTATATGAGCTAAGGAAGTAAATGTGTTTGTGAAGCTAACTGGGTCACTGCAAGCAGATCCCAAATCCCAATACCAGGACAGCAACTTATCTGTGGGACTTCAATTATAGCTCAAAATTGTTGCCGCTGCCCTGAATTCCCCCCAGAATCCAAGGATGCTATTACCGAGCTACACATGGTGGGTGTTTACACTTTAAAATATTTAAAAAACACACATCTGCAGTTGCATCCAAATAAAGATAAGTAAGGCGAGATGGTGTTCAATCTTTTCCACTCAAGAATTTGTAATTTGGTATTTCAAAGTACCCTCAAACATTAGGCTTTTTAGATTATTATGAATGATCCAGCTGCAGATAAACATAGCCTCTCATCAGTTTGAGTTAGGAATCAGTATAGATGTGCAAGTCAAATACTTATCCCCATGCACAGATCACTCCCATTATAACATGTATGTGTATTAATTAAATAAAATCTTTCAAGAGCATGAGAATACAACTGCATATTTAATAAATAACAATACAAATAAGTGTTATACATCACACTTAAATACCTGTTTGTTTCCCTGCAGCCTGTCTGCTTGCCCAGAGTACCAAAACTATTAGCTCTGACATCTCAGTGTGAGTCAAGGGGGGCCCTTGGGCTGTAACAGGAGGCTCCTGCTCCCTCTCATGGACTGTCAGTCCTTAATTTAAGCTTCTGACACAGCCAGGGAGTTTTCCTTGTTAAGTGGTAACACTTGAAGGTTTATTATTTCGCTCTCAAGCAGGGTATTAGAGCTGAACTGTCACTGTCATGTTTCAAAGATATGAACTTAATCACCGACATTTTTAACAGCACAGGTTATAAATTATATTATTTAATACAAAAGAATAATTACAAAACTGAAACATGACTACACTTCAGAGTTAAACTGTGGCAGATAAGCGATGCAATTATTTATTATGGCATCAGTGTATATATTCTTGTATACTGAAGAAACATTAATGAAGAGGTGGACCTACTGTGGTGGTAGTTGTTGTGGTGGTGGGGGTTGGGGGCATAATCACTTCTTTTGAGGCTAAACAGAACAGAAAATTACTAGACTGGCAATCAGTCAATTTGTATGCAGAGTATTGCTATGGACAGGACTGACTGTAAAGTTAATTGCACCTTGGGACTAATAAAGTTTAATATATTTAATATATTTCTCTTGTCATCAAAACCTATGAAAACACTAAAACCGACAATGAATTGATTCAACCATAGCAAACACCTGACATATCTCATTTCTGTGCCACATTTAGGACTATTATGATACCAGAATAACGGATTAACTACAAGATTTTTGTGGCCTTAGAATTTAAATTAACCACATAAAGGTGAAATAGAAATAGAAATAGAAAAAAAAGAAATATAGAAATAGAAATATTAAAAAAAATAATGCTTTCAGCACAATGTTGCATTGAGTGAAATTTTCCTTTATGACCAAATGTGGGTTAATCCACATTTAGTCCCGTATAATTTTGCTATTAATTCCTATTTCAATAACTTTTGCTGAAAAAAACAAACTACCGAAACAAAACTGAAACAGATGTTGCAGGAACTTATTGAGTCTTTAATTTGCAAAACATATTTCTGACAAAACTGCACAGTCACAGGGACATAGTGTGCTTGAGTGTCACAGACAGAGAAGGGTAGTAAGGAAGTATAACATTAATGGTTTGACATTTTTGAAATGCTCTTATCTGTTTTTTTGCAGATTAAATGTGAAAAAATCAATACCTCTGCCATATCTGTAAGGGAAATATGTTGCTTCAGCTTGTGGCTGACTAGCATAGACTGTAAAGAGAGAGAAACTGCCCAATTTTGCATCTTACTCCCTGTCTAAAAGCATATTTAAACATTTTTCCAAAAATGTTCCTTGAAGAGGGGGAATAATGCATTGATGGTTTTGATCTTAGGATTTGTTGAAAAAGAAAAAACATATTCAGCCTTATCTTACATTTTTTATAATTGACAGAAGAGATAAAGAGAAAGTCGGGCATGACATGCAGCAAACATATTTTTTTCAGACTTTTTTCAATTTAGATCTACAGTGTGCAAGAAATGTGTCAATTAAAATATCTACATGATCATGGAGCACACAGGTGATGAGGTGAATATTGAGATCGGTGGGTGGTATTTGTCAGTGAGCCTCTTGTATTGGGAATAAATCTCCCTCTGCACTCACCAACGCCTGTAGCCGAATCTAATCTGCACTTTCAAACGGGAACCAGGCATAACGACACAGTGGGCAGGGGGTTATTAAAAATTGAAACACAGCTAATTAAAGCGAGGGTGAAAGAATATGAATTTAAGAGTTGTGACTGAGCATGCAGAAATGGACAGAGATCATGTGTACTGACACAGGAGGAGGAGAGAGAGACACACATTAATCTACCTGTGCCTGATATTTGTAATTAATATGACTCTACAGATCAGTGATGTCAATTTGGCCCAAGACCTGTCTTTATTAAGAAAATCTGTGCGTAAAAGGGCTAAGGGGGAGGGGTCACAGCTACAGGCTTTTGTTCTTACACAAATCTGAGCAGGTAGGATGGGATGGATATAACTTAGTCGCTGTGTCCTCTGATCTCAGTAGATCCAAGAAATGGCATGAGGCCCTTCAGTCTGCACTGTTCTTTACAGGTTGTGACATTTCATAACACATAGATTACAAGTATAGAGGACTTTTTATCCCGGCTATCACATCCTGACATTAACAGGAAGTGACATGCTTGTTAAGACAATATCAGCAGTCACATGAAATCAGTGTTACATTAGTCAGGACAGTAAAATCACACTGCAGGGACACGTTTGCCATCAGAGAATAGTTTCTGGAAAGATTCCTTTGTGTATGAAGAGTTCGTTATCGAGCAAAGCCTTTTGAATGAAGTGTTACATATACATGTTTGATCATGTTATTTCACTGATTGATGATGGCTGAATCAGGATGGAAACATAAGGTAGAAGGAGGAGCTCCGTGATTAACCTGTTTAAACCATGATTGAGATGAACAGATGGTTAAGAGGGGAAAGATTCTCCCATCATCAGACAACTTGAGACCAAGTCAGATATAAGTGACCTTAAGAAAAAGTCTTAATCAAACAGTTTAATTGGATGTAACTTTAAATATTCCCATTTTAACATCTACAGGTAGGAAACTTGCGATCCAATGTGTGGAGACAAAAGAGCAAAGGTTTGTGGTTTAACTCACGAGCACTACATTTAAAAAAAAAAACAGGATTATTGGAGATTAAACTTCAATTCTGAAAATTCTGGTCTCCTAAAATTAATTTTACACCTAAAATTACCTTTTTTTTTTTCATATAATGTGCTTTGATTCCTGTTTTCGATAAGTTTTGTCTTATTGCCGCTCAGAACTCAGTACTCTATTACTGAGGATACAATAAACAGTAAGCAAAAGACAATTTACAGTGTCCTCTCCTATGACTGCACACTGACCAATGAAACTGTTTTACAATGCAAAATGCACAAGTTTTTTTCTCTCTGCCTGACACAACCCTCTTCTTAGAGATCTTCTGTTCACAGAAAAGTTAGTAATGCCAACCAGCAGGTTCATGTGAAACCATGCAGAGTATAAAAAACCTCCTGTCGAGGCCCTCATGCAAACTTAGGGTATTTTTCAGTCGGAAGGTAATAGCGAGGAGCCCTTTGCCTTTGTGCCATCCTCAGAGTTTAGTAACTGTATCGTTTAGTTTGACAATAATTTATCCAGCACAGTTGTTAACCTGCTGTAGCTTTACTCTCAGCTGCAGCCTGTCACTCATTTACATCTCCTGTGGACTGTGCTGATGTCGCCTGCTGCTCTCACATCCACTGACATGTGCATGAAACACAAACACCCTTTGAGTTTTTGGCGGCCTTGATTTTTCTTGTGTATCGATTTTAATTTCAGAAAAGGCCTACTTTTTGACAGATTTTCGATGCGAAGCAACCCTCAAAAAAGGAGACCTACAGTTCTTGCCAGAAGGTCACAAATGACGAATATGTAAAGCTCAACTTAGTTTTGTTGTTGTTTTAATAGAAAAGCAAAGGACAGAGATTAAACAGCGCATTGTATGTATGGATACAGTCCCTTCTTGCACAATGTAATCATTCACTGAAAATAAAGGTGCATGAAAAGAAAATACAGCAATTTTATAAATATAGTGCCCCAAAAACACCTCAAAAACATATAACAAATGCACCAAATGGAATGAGATGTAAGTTTAATATACTTGCACAAATACTCTCACAGTTAGTTATAAGTCTACCCCATGTTCAGTGCCTCTAACTGTGAAGGTCTGGACTTCATTTTAGGTCATACAACTGCCATTGTTACTAATATACATGCGTTTTACTATTATTGCCTTTGTTATTCCAAAAAAATGTATTCTCTCTTTTTTATAATATCTATGTCTAGAAAATAAGTCTTTAATTGTTCATTTTTTTTATATGTCTATTTTCTACCTTCTTTGATCACAAACATCACAAATAGTTTTACTCTTTATGCTACAACACTCCAGTATACGTACTCACAGGGATCGTCATCCCGTTCTTGTTTCACTTGGCTTTGCAATCATGACGAGGGGAGGACAAACAATTTGACCTCTAGGAAAAGGGTGGAGTCTGACATTGGCTACCGCTGTGCCGTGCTACTCGAGGACGGAGGAGGGAGGGGGACGCACACAGCAGTTGGGTCGTCTGACATTTTGCAGCATTGACCTGAAAATGTTCTGCTGCCTCCTTTTGTTCTTCCTGCCATGTTGCGGCGAGTCGACACCAGAGACGGACTTGCGGAAGGAGGTCTGGGCCATAAGTTTCCTCTCTTGCTCCTTGATTTTGCACTGCAAGTGGCTCTGGATGGCAAAGCCAAGGGATTCTGGGTCCACAGAGGCGCCGTACACCTCCCAAGTCATCCCCTGTTCATCCCAGACAACATCATGGATACTCTTTCCTTTCTCCTTTGATGACTCCTCCTCCTTTCTCTCTGGTTCTATTTTCTGTTCACCTAAAATTATCTCCTTCGTCGGAACTTTGCCTCCAGCTTTAGCTTTTTCTTCAGGACTTCCAGCTTTATTCTCAGTTAGACCTGGCTTTGATGTAGTGCTTGTGCCTGTTGTTGTTGACAGGGCCTGGTCGGGTTTGTTTGTAACAGCAGCCTGAGACAGCGCAGCATTGTTGCTGTCAGCAGATCCAGACCTGGTAGCAGCAGCTGTCTCTGGGGGTGCTCCTGATTTGAGAGAGGGAGCTTCAGCAGTGGCTGTTTTCACTGCAGACGGCTGAACTCCTCCTTTATATTGGGAGTTAGCTGTCTCTCCTTGCTCCTTGTGACTGCTGTGTTCAATGTTGATTTGATAAACTGGCGGGGTGTTGCAGAGAGCTGATGCGGGGTCTTTAGGCTTTGCTCCTAGCCTTTTGTCTTGCTGCTGGGACAAAGTTTCGGGGTGGAAAACCAAACCAGTGTTTTGGTTGGGACACATCTCGGCCTCAACGGTGAGTCTCTCTGATCTTGGATCAGTAGGGGCAGAAAGAGTACTTATATTCATCTGATGTAGTCCCACCCCGCCGTCGATCTGGTACACTACAGCCAGGCTCTGCGCCTCCTCTTTGGGGACTGCGCCAACACTCGGCCTGTGAGTCACAGTGAAGGGCAGCAGGCTCGGACTTGTGGCCACAGCCTTACTGCATGTGGTAGCTACCGCCTGAACCTCCATATCATGACACTGCTTAACTGGGGTGGATGACAGGGATGAGGTCATCGTCGAAGCCTCCCTGTACAGCTTACAGTGCTGCTGCCCTTCAGAGGCAGCTGTATCAGTCTGACTGACTTCCCCGGCCACCTGCCCATATGCAGCCATGTTTTGTACAGCCTGGGGCAGAGCGGAGGAGTCCGTCTGTAAAGACACCGGCTGATGTTTATCTGAGGAGACTGCTGGCTTCTTTGCTGGTGGCAAATCCTTCTCTGGATGCGTTGAACTTAAATTTGTATTTGTAAGCCCAGCCTCTGCTTCTTTGCTCTTTGATGGAGGTGCAGAGGAGCTAAGCGAAGCTGCTGCAGGAGCTTCCATGCTTTGTTTAGGTCTAGGTGTCTCTTGCAGACTAACAGAGCTTTGCGAGCAGCTTTTTATGTGAGCAGGCTCTTGAGATTTCTGTGGCACAGCAGTGTCATTGATTTTAGGAGCTGAAGTACTCCCTTTATTGTCGTGTTGTGGTTCGGATGCTGTTTGCCTTAATTCATGGGCCTTGTTAAGATTTCTGTCGTTAGGAGAAAGCTGAGTAGTATTACTGTCCTCTTGTGCTGGGGCTTTGGCTGAGGGCTTTGGCTGTGCAAACTCCTCTGCTGCACTTGGCCCTTTTATTCTGCAGTCATTGGTCTGCATGTTGACCTTTGACGCTGAAAGAGCAGGCGACACACCAGCTTTACAGATTTCCTTTTCATCAGCCAGGCTTAACATTTTCATATTAGCATTAGAATCCCTGCGGTCACCTCCTGCCTCACACACACCTTGGCTGGTTAGAGACATGTCTGGCATCTGTGTGTCTCCACCTGATTTAGTCTGGTTTCCATTAGCTGGAACTGGTTTGTTAGATGCGGGGCTGCTAACTGGTTCCCCTCCCTTGGAGACTGTTTTCTGGGTAAGTGGGATGGTGCTTGCGGGAGAAGCAGTCAGAGGTAAGTTATCCTGTTTGTGGTCCGAAGATGTGAGGGTGGGCACTGGACAAACCTGAGAGAGTTTTAGGTTGGGCTCTTTAGCCCAGTTGGCATTAGGCTCCTTGTTGCCCAGTGTGTCGGCCACAGCCAGCTGAGGCACCATCTGGACTGTCACTGTCCTTTTTGGGTTAGTTCCCATGCCGGATTCACACTTTTCGGTCTTTAAATATTGTCGTAATCCAAAGATGAGAACAGATGCACAATACCACGAAATATCCTGAAGGAGGAAAATAAAAATGGACTTAGATTGTTTTAGACGATTGAGCTTAAGTTTTCACTAAATTAAACCTTGATTTAGACAAACAAAATCAGACAGCACTCACATACTTCACACCTGAATAAGCATATTGTCAAAAGCACTGAGAATTCCATGTAGTTTTTTTCTGAACACTCATTAACATGCATTCAAATAATCAATATTAGAAGAAAGGCAAAGCACCAGAACAATCAATTACTCATATTTGCCTAATTAAAACACTGCTTTGAGTTAGGATTAATATGTGTGATTCCAAGCCTAATGATCATAATTAATCACAGCATACAATCATAATAACAATACTCAACATTGGTGTAAAGATTATGTGTCTTTTTGTAAACTTTTCTTCATAAATGGGATTAACTGCTCATTTTTAGATCGAGTTTGTTATTCCTGTGGTTTCTGTCTCTGTAATCCTCTTTGAAACTTGTTAAAGAGGTTATAGAAATATGCAGATTTACACTAAAAACATTCAAATGATCCTGGAAGATTGTCATCTTTTCATTTCAATCCTTTTATAAATGGCTATAAAAGCAGTTAAATCATTTCAAATTTAAGTTTACTGATCCATTTGTATAAGTAATTAAAAAAACAGTCACTGGCAGCAATTTCCAAAGAGAATGTAAACCTGCTGTGTCAAAGCAAAGCAAAACAATTAAAAACCTGGAAGAAAAGTAAGCAAAGAAAAGAAATGAGACTTTGATATATTTAGGCTGGAAATCCCTGCAAATAAGTGATGTTTTTGATTCACAAAAATGTAGATTTTCCACATTTAGTTTTCTTGTCTGGTTCAAAAATTCTTAATTTTTGTAATTTCTTGACAGTATCACTCAAATCTCATTCGAAGTTACCCAAAATAATTAGTGTTACAGAATAAAGAGATACCAAGTGTAACATTACTTCTCCAACCCATTTTCTTGCTCACTGATGAGAGTAACCCCTCCTATCTTGAATTAACAATAGTTCAACTGAATTTTTAATATATGGATCATTTTCAAAATGGTACTGTTTTTACATTGTGTAAATGAACTGTTCTTTTAAACTGTCCCTTGTCCCTTAATCAATCTAGTAAAAATTCTAGTCCTTGACCTACACCCTCAGAAATCTCCTCATCCCAGGCCTGATGAATGACTCCGTCTCAGTCTGTCTGTCTCCTAACTGTTAAAGCATCTGGGCCAATTCTGCAAGTAATGTGCCAACACTCAGCAGACGTCTGAAATATCTGATCCTTTGGAGACAAGACACTGAGACTTTACAGTGAGACGGAGCAGCCTACAGGCTCCATCTGAAGAGGAGGAAGAACCAGCAATTAAAAAATTCAGTGTTCCACGGAGAGCAAGTTGTCCATTTCCCCTTCAGTGACACTGCTGATGATGATCCATTCTGCAAAGCGTGCAGTTCATCTCAGTGTTAAACCCAGCCTTGTCTTTTGAGTTGTTCTCCTCTGCCACAACAGCAAGCATCATCACAAGTCTCTACACTGTTCCTCTTCAGGAGAGACAACAACAAACACAGTCTGAGAGATTTTATATTCATCAGGTCATACTCATGTCTAGATGTACTAAGGAATAAAGACTAATAACCACTGTTGTCACTCCTGTTTAAACATTACTCATCTACCTCTCAATGCACTTCCTAACCTGAAATAATCCCTCTAGGTGAGACTTGAATAAAACACAACAGAGGGCTCCTGTTTTGGGTCATGGACAGGTGTAGCTCATTTGTGTGTGCTCTCTCATTACACATCTGCGTGTCTGTTGTCGAAGTGCAAATATTTATAAAAAGCATATCCTGACTGTAATTGGACATTCAACACTTAAAACGCCCTGGTGTCTGCGATTTTTTTCTCCTGCAGCAGTATAGAAATAACAAGGAGTGTGTGCAGAATGTGAATCCACGCAAAACGGCAAACATGAGACATTTAAATGATGCACACGATCAATTTGAGCCAATTAGAGTCTATGTCATGAGCTGTAGCCTACATTTGCAGTCATGTCCCACCCGAATATCTCAGAGCCAACTCATATTTTGCTGATTTGATTTGACCTTGCGGACAAATTCAACACCTGACACAAAGGAAACCACAGTCAGACGGAGAGAAGAGGATGGCTTACCTTGAGGGGCGCTTTCAGTCCCGTACCGTGGGGTGCTGTTTGCGCGTGAGATGAGGCTAAACCCCCAGAAATGAATATGGAAAAATCAACCCTGTCGGTGACACCAAGCCACGCCTTCCACCAGAATATGGGTCTTAGAGGTATCGATCCGCCACAGCAAAGCGCAAAATTCAAGCACTCTGACTGCCGGACCGTGCGCAATGAGTCACCGCGGTGCGACCGACGGATGCTGCCTCCGAGGTCCTCACTAACGTCGCCTGGTGCCAAGAAAAAGTGCACTTTGACGAGATGGACCTCTCACGGTGTTTTGCAGTCTCAAACTAAGCGCAAGCAACGTGGTGCCGCTGAGTAAACCGGATGAATAAATGAATGAACGGATGAATGAATGACTGAATGAATAGAGGAGACGATTAGAATGGGAGCAGTGCTGTATCAGCCGCAGGCGCCAAAGGAGCGTCACCTGCAAATTGATTACCTACAGATCCGAGAAGCATCATCATTTGTCTCATAAAACAGCTCGTAATAAAAGAAGACAGGTCGCTCATTTCACTTTCCTTTTTTGGATCATTCAGAAACAGGTTTGTGAGGAAAACCTGTGCTTTGTTTACAGTAACCTATGTATGCTTGAGGGGGTGCGTGAGGGAATTTAAGGGTATGTCTCGAGTAGAATCAGGTACAAAATTTACACATCATGTGGAAATTTTCCCCATCAAGAGGTTTGCCAAATTATAAGAGTAGGTGAGATTTGGCATCATGATCCTGCTTTCCCAAAGATGCAGCTCTTTCAGTTCAGCTGTACTTCCATGTGATATCTGATCCAATCAAATTAGACAGGTATGCAGAGAGGAGATCTTTCTTCAGACAACAGAATAGATGCATTGACAAGATGTTTGTTAAGGATTAAAACATGTGATGATAAATGTAAATAAATTAAAAAAAAAAAAACTTAAAGATAAGCATCACAAATTTCCCTGCATAAAAGTGTAAATTTAAGTAGTTTAAGCAGTTCCCTTAAAAGTTATTACTGTAAATATATAGAATTTAAGTTGCAGTAGTAGCATTATATGCATTTTTTTTTTTTTGCTGAACCACAGTAGATGCAGTTTATATTTTCATTTCATATGTTCTAGGCTCCAAATCTGGAAGTCAACTTTTTTCAGACCTATGAACAAACAGCAAGTGAGATTTTGATACAAGAAAGGGAAAGACAAACATGATTTAAAGAAGTATTTTAAATTATATGTTTGCATTTGCAATGTTCTCTGGAGCAAAAAAAACAAAAAAAACAACACACATTGTCCATGTACATGAAGCAAAACTGCGACAAAAAAATTACACAGTGCATTTTTAATTATTTAAATATATATATGGAATGATTGTTAGGTTTGTATTGTTCTTTGAATAAAATAGACATAATAAAGGTATCACTTTTGGTAATGAGAGCTCGGATTGGTGTTTTCTAACTATTTTCAAACTATTTTCAAAATCAAGCAATTCAAAGACAAATAATCAGCTGGTCAAGACAAAATGAAAGTAATAATTAGTTGCAGTTTTCAGCAAAATATGCCTCAACCAACTACAACAGTCAAATCCAGCTTTAAAATAATTAATGGTTCTTAATAATTTAATAATTTACTTGATATAATATTTATTAATATAAGTATTATACTTTTTTTAAATAGGCTATTTGAAGTAAATTTTCAAGGTTATACGTGTGTAGTTTAGTTTAATAACAGGACTCCTGCAGGACTTTGCGAGAGTAATTTACAGTGTGGTTATTAGCACTGTTACTTAAGTAAGGGCTCTGAAATCTTTTTCTGCAGATAGAAAAGGATCAGACAGATACTTGGTCATTAGTCTGGAGGACTTGGTTGGGTCAGAAAAAATGTTGGTTTATTTACTTCTAAGAAAGTACCATTGTTTCAGATTTTTTTGGCTGAGAAATTGTTGGGGTCACAGTTGGGATCTTCTTGTTAATCATTTAAGTCCCTGCCAACCTGGACCATCCCATAGCTATGCCCCTGTACATAGAGACTACAGCTCAGCATTTAAATTACAGTGATTACCTTTGATTATTTTTAACCTTACTCATACTGCTATATGAATTTTTTTGTGCCGTGTCTGTCAGGGCTGTTATAACTAATAAATATCTGTGTTATAAATTACTCCCTGGCTTAGCCTAGGCTAATCTCAGTTATTATTATCTTAGTGGTTATCTTGGGCATGCAGTTTTTGAATATAGCCTGGATCTGAGCCAGGAGCTCCTCCTGGAGTACAGCAATTGCATGGGATAGACCTCTTGCCTTTAAAAGCCCAAAGGGACTGATTAGGTGAGAAGGTGGACTGCAACTTACTGTAATTACAGTCAAATGCACCTTCTGTGAGCAGCTCAGGAGAGACTGCATGCATGACTGATACAACTGACCTCGAAGTCAAAGTCTTGTATGCAGCCAGTATGGAAATGTTACAATTAGTGAGAGGAAATATAATTTAATGTTGTCAATGTGTGGTATAGAGCCACCATTTTAAAACAAATGCTGGACAATATAATACAGATGGTCTAAAACATTGGAACGATGGAGACTTAAAATAAAATGTCACTGATAAAATATGACTGGTCTATTTTAAAAATAGACTGATATTAATCTAATCATACACACGCAGCCATAATATGGATCTGGCACCATCTTGTGGTTGAATATTTGATTTAAGTGAAACCAATTTAATCTGCGGACTATAACATTCATTAGAATAAAAACCCACTTGCTATTTGATCTGTTAGTTTCGCTGAGTCTGTAAATGCTTTCATTAAAACCTCTTCAAACCCATTTCACTAACTTCCATCTCCGACAAATTGGCTTCAATTAGTTCCTTTTACATCCTTCATATACAGGCCTGTGCTGTTTATTCACAGTGTCTGAATTTGGTGCAGCACGTCATGATTTTTGCTGTAAACTGTCCTCTGTACAATGCTTTATACCTTTTCCATCTTTTTTCCTTCACTGAAGTTTTAACGTTTCCTTTTATAAATAAACGTTTAGGCTTGTTTATTACTGCCTGTCTCCCTCGGTTTGAGGGCTCTGGGTCATGGTGCTTCAATGAGATAATACTTTACTGATACAGATCCACTACCTAACGAAAGAAGAATAAGGAAGAACGTAATAAAGAACAATTATTTTAACGATAGATTGTATTCCCTTGAAGTGTGTCCATGCAGCGCAGAGCAGTGCAAGAGCAAAGCAGTAACATTGGGACAGTAGATGGCGCTGCTGCAGCGTTGGAAGCGTCATTGACAAGCTGACGTGTGCCACATTTAAAGACGTCTAATCATTTCGGTTCAGCATTAACGTCAAGACAAATTTCTCAGAGACCGCACAGTATTTTTGGCAGATATCATAAACGATTCGTTCTTAAAACCGTAACATGAATCTATATGTATTTATGAAATGATTTTTTAATATGTAGTCCTAAAGTCTTCCATTTTTAATGTGCGTGATATTGCTCTCAATAAAAAGTCTGTGTGTCTGGTCCGGAACCTGAATGCAACAGAGCCAGACTGTTGGCAAGAGAGGAGAAGCGCCGCTAACCTAACTACACGACTGTTAGCTCGCAAGTGAGGATAAGTTTGCAATTTTCTCTGTCTAGCTACGCTATCGTTGCTACAAGAAGGTAGGATGAAGCTTTAGCTTCTTGTCCATCGTAATCTTATCAAGCACACCAACATTTGCTACGCATCCCAGTTGAGTTAACATACGGGAGCTAACTTAGCTAATAGTTCGGTGAACACAATGACAACCTGTTGTCTGGACCGGTTAACTGTCATTTGCAGTTGCTAAAGCTTTGCTAACATTAACATGCAGTGGTCAGATTGTTTGGACAAGGGCCACTGAAGCCGCAAAATTGTTGTGATGTCACATAAAGTGAGTGATTACATTTGTCTGAAATTAGCATTAGCGTTGGAGCTTCCAACAACAGTGCTATTGTTTTGGCTGTTGGACAGGTTGCTAGCCTTCCCCTGCCGGCTGTCCTTAACGTTACTATATTAACATTATCCTTTCTAATTTACGTTTGTAACTCATTTTGTTACAGGTTAGAGTTGGTTCCGCCTATCTTCCCATTCATTGAACAGTGATTTACTCTGGTTTTGAACGCAAAATGTTATCTCAACCGCACCGTCCAGTGGACATGGTCCTGATGACAAAGACTGACTAATGTTAATTTTTGACTCCTGCAGCAGCTGATGTCTTTTTCTGCCTATATTCAGGATAATGCTTGGGTTTATCTGGAATTATGTCTATACATCCTTCCTGAGATACTGGATGAAATGGCTCATCAGACAGGTAACAGGGAAATGTGAGCTGCAGAGAATATGCTCCGGATACAAGCCCGGGGCCACAAGGACAATAAAAGCAGGTGACTTAAATCATCCCACATGTGATCTAATATTTCTGCTTAGTAATATTAAATTTTAGAACGTTAATACTCTTATTCTTGTGTTCTGTCTATTGTAGAATATTCTCTGCGGTCGTCTAAAAGCAAGGTAAGATAATGTTAGTACTGTTAATGGTCAGTTTTTAAGTAGTATTTAGGGAGTGTTTTGGGTTATAAGGGCAGTTGTGTTAAGTGTTATAGGGATAATTTTTTTCTGATATCCAGAGCTGCTTCTTGAAAATTTCAAGAGCCTGCTTCAGTATTAGCTTTCAAATTGAAAATTTATGTTATTTTATGTTCAAGCTCAAGTCTATTTATGAATGTAGCTTTTGAAAGTCAAAAACATTTTCTCTTCAATGCAAACTTGCTGAAGAACAGCAAAGTGATCTGTCACCATTATGAAAAATCAAACAATGATATGGTAATGTCATTCGTCATAAGGAATGGCAGGGGAAAATTAAGGATTTGCTTATTTGAAATCATTTTAATGACAGTGCATATTGAATACCTATTTTAATGTGTTAACCCTAACAACTAAAAGTTAATTCATAATCGAAATAATTATTTGTTGCACATGTACAAAAATGTTTAGCTTTACCGTATGTAAAAAAAAAAAACACATGCAGACACATGCTGTACAGACGCACAGTCAAACAATGATAAAACTTAAAATTTCACAACGCAAGCATATGTATTGCATATGCAGTTTGAATATTAAAGTACAGAATGGGTCTTGAATCAGGTTAAATTATTTTTTTCTGATTTCACTGAAACTATTTCACTCTCTCCATTGCCTACACTAAGACTCTTAACAGTGCTAGCATGGTCAGAATTTCAGAAATAGGACATGATCAACAATTTGGCGTTTTGAAGACAAAGAGAATGTGAAGGGAGCCAGTGTCAAGATGCAGGAATCTTTTTGTGATTGTGATTGTGATTGATGTGATTTCCTTTTTCCTTTTTCTGTATCTGATCTTAACTTTCACTGCAGCATATTTTAAATAGAGACCTAATGAACTGGTGATGATGTTTAAACCAAATGAGAACACAGACAAGTGTAAAGGAAACACATGTGTCCTATAAAGACCACAAAAGATTACAATAGAGACATATCCTGTGAGCTTTATTAGTCCTTATCTTTCAGTACACTGGCCAAGCATGGGTGAATTGACCTAACTTGTCATTTGTGATTGTGTATAGTTAAGCATTCTTCCATCAGCAGTGTGCCTGACTGCATTGATTAAATAGGAACAACTGTGCCATTTTTCTGTGAGATAACTCACTATCATTAATTTTTGTGCGACTAACCCTCCGTCTTCTTTGTTTTCTTCTTTGCAGGTTTTAAGAGGAGCTTTGGAAACCGACAAGGAGAAGTTGGAGCAATGTGTGGATCAAATCATGAAAGTAAAGAATGTCAAACCCCAGAAAGATCCACAGTAAGGTCACTTCTTATCTGGTACTCTGAGTGTGCTTGTCAGCAGCAATGCTTCATTTCAAAATCACATTTATTAAATGTAATCGGTGTATTAATAACTTGTTTTATCTTCTCTCTAGGTTCAAGGAACATCTACACATCTGTTTGTTACAGATAACAGGCCACAGCGGCTTGTATGAATCTGTTGAAGACTTGAGAAAGGAAGTCTTTAACTCGGAGAACCAGGAACACGAGACCATGTTGTTGAAGGTGTGTGTTCTTGCTTCTGGATCCATACATCAGCAAAGTAGATGCTATAAATTTTTAAACTGCATGGTAACTGTAATGTAACACTGGTTGATGTAACCTGGAACAAAGTAACAGTTGATTTGACAACAGATAAATAGTGTTTTATAGACTTAATACAATCAAGCACTGTTAACATGAGACACGTTTTAGTTTTTTTTGTCTGTGTGTGAAATTTTAGAAATGTATTCAGCACAATGTAAAAGCATTATTTCTATTACAATATTGAAAGCACTAATTTTGTCTCCAAAATATTTAAACTCTCATTTGGCATCATTGTATCTTTATCTCAGCACAGAGGTAGTAAGTGTGTAATCACAGAATTTTTTGTACTTGCAGTTGTGGGACCTGTTGATGCCGGCAGTCAAACTGGAGTCCAGGATAACCAAACAGTGGGGAGACATTGGATTCCAAGGAGATGACCCCAAGACTGACTTTAGAGGAATGGGCATGCTTGGCCTAGTCAACCTTGTGTGAGTCCTCAAATAATAACAGTGAAATATTTGTTACCTGAGTCATAAAGTGCTACAGATAATATCAGTTTTTTTTTGCTACTGTGCCAAAATGTATCGGTGATGGAAACACTTTTGTCACAGCTTCATTCATATCTAAACATTAACATCAAGAGGTATGACTATTTATATAGGTCTCACAAGTCTTTTAAGTTTTAAGTCTCAATTGAAAAAGAAGTTACACATCACATTAGTACCATCACAGATAAACATTAATTGATTTAGTCTACAAAGTTTTATCAGTCATTTTATAAAATGATTGATAGAACATTCACCGTAACAGCAGCAAGTTAAAGTGCAATTAAGCTATTTAATAGTTGAGCATTGCAGTCCTATGACTATAATAGGAACACTTACAATGTAGAATGAAACACAAATGCAAATTTCTGGCACAAACATTACCCATAATGCAACTTGACTGTTGACGGGAGTGTTGGGTGTTTTTTGCAAGGAGAATCTAATGGCCCAAATGGGAGATTAGACATTTTTCCAAACTTGTTTTTTACTCACACTGACACTGACTCAAGTGACATCACTTAAGGCATCAATTATCAGACTTGCGCAGCTCCATCTAAAGGCATAAACTGCTTCATAAAACTTCTTCATATGCAGCACACAATCTTACATAATTTATGTTCAAGTGACAAGCAAAGTATAGGATTTTTTAAATTATAATCATTTTAATTAAACCGTAATGTTTTTGCTCTGTCACAGTTTTTTTAGTGAAAACTACACAGATGAAGCTCGACAGGTGTTGTCTCATGCCAACCATCCTAAACTCGGGTAAGTGACATGTATTTACACGTATTATAATGTGTCAGATGTTTGATCTTTCTAAAATCATAGCATTATTGCATACAACTAAACCTGACTGCCAGCAGATTGAAAGGATCTTTGTCATCTTCATGTGCATTCTAGGTATTCATATGCCATAGTTGGGATTAACTTGACAGAGATGGCCTATAGCCTCCTGAAGAACGGTGCTTTGAAACCCCACTTCTACAACACAGTACAGGGCACACCTGAGCTTTGCCACTTTCATCAGCTATACTGTGAGTCAAAGAATTTGAAAATCATTGACTAGAACAATACAGACATTTCTAATAGAAAGTGACATGGTTAAGGCTTTTTTAAATAAATAATTTCCTAAAAGGTGTTTTTATTCTCTTTCAGGTTATTTGGCATATGAGTTTGATAAATTCTGGGTGGCTGAAGAACCAGAGAGCATCATGCAGTTCAATCAGTACAGAGAAAAATTCCACAACATTGTCAAGGCTCATCTACAAGACCCTGAAGTATCCCTCACATTGACTGTCAGTTCTGAGAAAAACTAACATTCAGAAATATTCCCTGACCTTTCCATGGCCTCTGGTGTTGTTTTAACAGGCAGTAGAAACCAAAAAGCATTATAGCAGACTAAAGCTGGTAGGTCACTTATATTTTATAAAATTCAAGCAAACTAAATTCTCTTATATTTGGTGTCATGATTCATTGGTCATTGCTCTTTTCATCTTGTCAAAGTTTTGAGGTTTTGAAATAGAGCACAAGTGAAACACCCTGTACCTCAATAATGACCATTCCAGTGTTTCATCAAGCTTCATAAAGGGGAAATAGGAGCTGCTGCAGGGAACTGTAATGAAAACATGTCTGTCTTATCTAAGAGTTAATGCACTTTCAGTAAAGCAAGCAGACTAATTGTTGCAGTTTAAAGACAGATGTTAAAAATGGTAATTGACTACCATATTTTGTAGTCTTTCTGTTTGTATTTATATGAAGAAACTTACGAGCATCTCACAGTTGTCCTACTCAGGAATTTGTTTTTTGTTTTTTTCGTCAAGAAATTATGGCTGAAACTTGATGTATGGACAAATGTTTGCATGTTTAAAGGTGTCCCCAAGATGTAATCTGTATTTTGTCATCTAAGTGATGTGGAACTCAACTGGTTGTTTCCTCCCATTTTCACTAATGACTGATATAGCTTTTTTTTTTTTTAAAAATAACATTGTCATTTTTATGCCACGATTTGCTTTTGGAGAAGGTAGGTTGTAATTAATACATCCTACTCAAAGTTAATAAAAACACATTTTGATGTTTTGGAATATGTTTTGTATTGTAGAAATTAATAGCACAAGTCAATGAGTTTTATATTTAGGGTTTGCTTAAACATGTTGTACATGTTATTAAGAGCACCTTTTTCCATTCTAATAAGAAGTCGCACTGGTTTAAGCTGCCGAAAAAGTATAATTAGTAAATGAGAGTTTAAGTTCATTTAAATCCAAAATGCACCACAGAAAGTTATCACCACTTAGTGTTGGTACCTTTCACTTTCATTAAAACTTGAATGGGTTCATTATGAAAAATTATAAAGATACAATAAATTTATTCTATACATGTGAAGAGTCAAAATACATAGTAGATTGTCCACTTTTCCTTTTTTTAAAAAAGGATTTCTTCTTTGTGACCAAAAAGCAGAAATAATATTCATTATGTTTCCCCAGCGATGCTCTAACCAAATATTGGTTCAAGTTTTTCAGTCAAATTCTCGTCTGGAATCTCAGTTTGTGGCATCGATCCTCTTCTTTGTCATCATCATGGCTCTCTTGATTTGTTCGAATGAGACAAACATCACAACGTTCCATGATCCCAACCTCAGAAATGAGGGCACAAATCTACAAGAAAAAAGAGGTTTAAAGTAAACAGTGGCAGCTAAAATTAGCCCATAATGATGAAACATTTTCATTAATTGCATAATATCAGACAGGCAGCCAGGCAACCGGTTCAGAGAATTCCTAAGCAAATATGTGTTGCCTGGGTCAAAGAGGAAGAGCTCACCCTTTGTAAAAGGCCGTTGGCCCTTCTTTGGTCAACATGGTCCAGGCACAGTTGATAGCACTCTTGTACTGGCCTGGTGGTGAGTTCATGTATCTAGTTTTTACAACATCTACTGGGGAAGCAATCACTGTGGTAACAAAGCCGGCGCCAAATGCAGACACAAAGTGGCAGGGCAGATTGTCTGTGGAAACAGAACAGAAGAGCGTGAATGATAGTAACCAGAGTAACCCTTTGTTCTGAGCTAAGCAGTATAGAAACGCATGTCAGCAGATTATATAACCCTGTGAATGGAGCAATATATATGATTGAGATAAATCATATTAACTACTGTATTTACAGCACTGTGAAAGAAAAATGTACTATCATCTGTACCAGCATGTGTGCTGTTATCAGCAGGGGTGGGGTTAAAAGGGTGAGTGGGTGTGTGGATAACTGCCCAATCAGCTGTCTCTGTGGGATGGCATTATGTGTGTGTGTGTGTGTGTGTGTGTGTGTCTGTAGCTCAGGCACACATGCATGAGCACGACCACTTACCTGACATCAGATTGTGTCTAAGGATGGCCTCCTTGATCAGGTCGTATGTAACCAGCTCTGTGCAGTTTACTAATGCGTTTCTTGTGATGTTGGGTAATGTGCCTAAAGAAACAAGGAACAATAACTTTTATGTTTGATTACTCATTACATTATCAGTTATCAATCATGTCTTGGGCTTCCTAGAAAGTACCTTTCCAGAGTCCACGAATGCCCTCATTCTGAAAGATGTGTTTATAGGCCTGCATGGTGCCATTGTAGCGACGAGCCACACCATCCAGGTTCATCTGGGCCTGAAATCGAACCTTGACCACATCTGTGGGTTGTGCAAAAGACACTGCCATTGCGCCAGTAGTGCAGCCAGCCAGGATACGTATCAGTACACCAGGGTCTGGAGAGGGACAGAGAAAAACAACCAACAGTGAAATATAACTCAATACATTTACTCAATGAACCTAATTATGTACAGTTTGGACATACTTGTGCTTTACCTATTGTGTGTGTGGTTGTCTGTGTGTGAAAGAGAGAATGAGTATGAGCATTTGCTTTCCCAAAAGGTAAAAGGGTTTTATTCCCCTTTTTCTCATTTTGAAATTGAAGCCTAAGCATAGAGGACGTGAAACAATGCAAATGTGATTTTTGGCTTTACAAATTAAACTGACTGGAGTTGAGTTTCATCTTTCAAATGAAGATCATGTAATAATTGGATGTTAACATCTGTCTGTTATGATTGTGCAAGCTTCATTTGTTTAAAAGATGTTATTAAAGAACCTACATGTGCCTTATGAATTACCACTTACTGTCTTTTCCACCAGTGTAGAAATTTTTGACATTGTCGTAGAGGCCGATTCTGATGGAGGCGAAGCACAATTGTCTCTGCAGTCCTGCCACCAGCCCGTTGTACAGAGACCTGGGTCCCTCTGTTCGGATCATGGTGCTGATCGTCCCAAACACCCCTCTATAGCGGATGCCTCCCACTGCCGTTTTCTCTCCCTGAATCTGGGGTCACAGATTGTACTCAAGGCTAAAACCAGCTTTACAGAACAAAAGTAGAAAATCTTTTTTTTACTTAAAGATGCAGTATTTAGCAATAGAGGTGTGAATGAGTGCAATGGATTTTTGGGTATTGAGGTGGACAGAGTTGAAAGTCGAGATGCTCGGTAAATAGTTTCAAACATCACACCACACTGTGTTCCAAAGTGTCCAGGATTACAACAGGTGAAGATCATTATCACAACATAATATCAGATGAATTGTATTGTAAATAAGGAGATGAATAAAGGTCTGCCTCCCAGTTTTACTGCACAGATACCTGTAGTCTGACTTTGGCTGTGTCCAAAGGAAATGTGACAATGTCAGCTATACAGGCTGCAGCCCCAGCACTAGCCATCTTCACCCCGAGTGGAGGGGGAACATCTGAGGGTTTAAGTCCCACCATGTTTCCTATTACTGGTGTTAAAGGTACATAAAATACAAACACACAATTAGATTAAATCATCACAATATAAACACTAAAGTCAGATATACATTACTTATCTTTTAAACTGACAGGTTAGTGAATGAAGAGCCACCAACAAGAGTGAAATATACTTACATTATTTGCCTAAAATAAAAAAGGTTTCTTTTAATCTTCAATTGTCTGTTGTCGGGTAGGATTTGATTGGCCAGATTATAATCCATTAAGGGCCCCACTCCACAGAAAGTAAAGATGCATCTTTGGCTCTGTATTTATATATCATCTGGCTGGCTTTTTATGACATCCACAGAGAGAGGCGTTACTGTGTACTCCTGTATGCATGGGTCTAATCAAAGTCCACTGACTGTCAGAAAGTCAATGTTCAATTTACCCCACAGTGCAGAGACATGTCAGAAAAACAACTGTTTAACTTCACAGTTCTCTGACTGTACCATCAATATGTTTGCTTCCAAATCCAATAAACCATCATTAGTATGTCTAAGTTGTTTTCTTGTCTGCACATATAGTCCTTTATTAGACTAAGCGCCTGCACTTAACAACAGTCATAATAAAATAAAATAAAAAGCCAATGAGCAAAACTGGTGAGTGAATCACATAGACAGTGTGAAGCCAAAACAGAATTCTTATCTTTACCGTGCATTAACCACACCGATAAATGTTTAATTGCCCCTGATCAAGAGTGCTTTGATTTCTATTTTGTTTTATTTTTTTTGCTTTTAAGTTCATCACCCATGAACCAAAGAGCACTCTGTGCAGTTTTGTACACATACTTCCAAAAGATGTGCTCCTTTATTGCCTATAACAGAAATAGTGTTTTGGAGCTGACAAGCAGGAGCAAAAGTTAACACTGGATTGCCCTTTTTATTTTTGCTGTAGCATTTTTGTATCATACAGTAATAGTTTTTTTTTTTGTAATTAAATTAATTATACTATACTACATTCTTTACTAACAGAAAGTATCCTAAAAAGAGCATCAGGAGAGAGTAGTGACGTGAACTCACGACTGAAGTTCACAACCAAGCAGATAAGAGCTTTGCATCACACCATGTTTGGCCTCTCAGCAGTTTGGCAGCAGTGACGGTGCCTGTTTCATAATTCCCCTGCTCTGAATCAAACCTATGCAGCAGGGGAATTATGGGAAGGTCTAAATTAGGGAAAAAGACAAAGACAAACATGTCTGACTTTATTTCCCCAACACTCAATTGCCAGTTGATTAGGTAGTTGATTATCCTACCTTTAAGTTGTTTTTTTTCTCAGACTAATTGAAGGTATATTTGATTATTTTATTTTAGAGACTGGATATTTTTCCTGTTGAGTTATATTGAAAGGTTTTAAATCATAGTTAGGATAAGGGATAAACTGAATATCGGGGACACCTCTAAGTATAAAGCAACTCGGTTCAAGAGCTCAAGACCTAGATCCTGCAGGCCCAACGTGGTAGATTTAATTAGTTTCCATAAAGTTTAAACTGAAAACTCTGTATTTAATAATAATAATAATAATAATAATAAAATGAAAAATAACTGTGATTGAAACAGTTGAAAAGGACAGTATAGGCTTTTCATTATTTCCTGTTGACACTGTTATAATAGATGTGATAAAATCTTACAAATGACTTTGCATTAGAACCTTAAAATGTGATTTTTAAATTTCAAAAAGCAAAGACTGAGATGACCCAGTGAACCCCAGGAGAGATATAACATTTGATCTACTCTGCTTAGGGGAACTGAATTGCTTATAGATTAATAATTTATAGCTTTGTCTTGTGTCTGAGAGAGGAAGTGTCTTTTCAATTTGCAAAAAGTCTTGTTTTCAGGGGGCTCAGGTTGTGATTGGTCAACCTGGGCCACAACCTCAGTGTGTTTGGTTCACAGAGGAAGAAAAACAAGGGTCCTGTAGCTGAGTGAGATTAAAACAGTTACAGTGAAGGTTCATGTTGCTGTGTTCTTTCTCTTGAAGGACTCAAAACACTGTCATCTGCTCTGTAAAACTTACTTCCTGTCATTTGAATCAAGTGTTTCAAATTGTCTGTTTGTCAAAA
The DNA here is from genome assembly GCA_029783645.1 of Ctenochaetus hawaiiensis. Taxonomy (NCBI): domain Eukaryota; kingdom Metazoa; phylum Chordata; class Actinopteri; order Acanthuriformes; family Acanthuridae; genus Ctenochaetus; species Ctenochaetus hawaiiensis. The sequence continues at coordinate 2,708,339 of JAPZDY010000020.1, forward strand.
GAGAAGAAAACAATCCTCTGTACCTAACAGACTGTGTGTACTATGTGCATGTGTGTGTATTTGTATTGCTATCTTAGTGCAGACCAGTTTTAGCTTTAAACCAGCATCGTGAGGACATTCCTAGCAACTTTAGGTACTATCTAAGGGTTAACTCTGATTTAAGGGTAAGGGTTAGGGTCGGTGTTTCAGTTGTGATGGTTACGGTATGTTAGGGCCAGGGGCTAGGAAATGCATTAGATTTATAAGGGTCCTCACAAGGATAAAGAGACAAGTATGTACAAGCATGTGTGTTTGTGTGTGTGTGTGTGTGTGTGTAATTGTTGTTACCAAGACATGAGATTTTAGTTATGAGTACTGAGATATTTTTAAGTTGTAGCTGTTTTATGTGCAGACTGGGAATTTTAATCTACAAGAACCCCAAAACATCATATTTATGTGCTTGTTGTATGCTTTGCAAAACAACTCTGTCAACTTAATCTGTGAAATGAGTGACTTGAAGCTCAGAAATCTTCCACTAGGTGTCAGCAACACTCCTTTGTCCTATAGTAAGTCCATGAAAAAGGTCTGAGGCATTAACAGTGCAGCATCAATCAATCTGACTGTAATTTTAATTAGATGGAGTGATGGACAATGCATCAAACCCAGAGTGACAACACCTGGGCATTTAAAATAAAAAAAAAATATTCACATGAAAACAAGTTGAAAACAGCCAAGTAAAAAAATGTACCGGGCAAAAGGCTTAAAATATGTATAAAAAAGGCAAACATTTTAGTTTGGATTGCAAACAAAAGTAGTTAGGCAAATGGCAAGCAAACACATATTAGTGGATCACATTACGTTGTAAACATAAATTGCAGGCTCTTCATTCAACAGCATATTTTAGTGTAATCATCACTTTGTAGTCATCATACCTCAATTTGCATTCCTTAACCATCAAGTGTGAGGATTTTTTTTTAGTTAACAAAAGTTTTGATTGTTTCTTTTTTTCTATTTCCATCATTATTATGTTTTTTTCTGACTAAAAAAAATGTGATAAAACACACTGGAGTAATCATTGGGGACAATTTTTGGGGTAGTGAACATCCAGGAAGTTGTAGATATGTGTGAAAAAGACAGTAGTTTCTGCCAAAGTGACATGTTGCTTTGGCTGAAGCAGAATTTACACAATAACACATGAAAATTCACTATATCATACAATTTTCGCTGCTTTGTTTTGTATTTTTCTGATCTGTCATACAATGACAAACTTAAAAGATTGCATGATTAACAGCGAATGGAATTGTGATGTGAGGAAGCTATAGTTTCAGCAGATATAATGTTCAGTGATCATATGTAGACTATCAATATTCCAGTTTAGAACTGTACTGTATCTGTGGACATTTACATCTACATAGCCTAAGAAGTGCTAAAGATTACATTATTAACACCGATGCATAATGTCTTATAAAGTACAGCTACTACATGTTCACACTGATTTCATCTGAGCAAACTTTACTAGCTCTAGTGATTGTTATAATAAAAGTCTTTCACATCTGGTAAAATACATTGCTAAGAGCAGTTTTTGGTCACATTCATTGAACTATCATACACAATTTTACTTTTACCTTCATTGTCTTCTAAAACTCACTGAGACATTTATTGACCAATAACTGATAATCATGTTTCCCTTTTAAAACAGCAAAAGTCCTTGTAGAAAATCTCCTCCAGAGGTCTTACCCAGATAGAGAGATCTCATAGTCACTTGTTGACAGTCGGGGGCGCCCGACCTTACGCACATTCTTGGCATTAGTTATACGTGCTGCCACCTCCACAGGCTTCTCAAAATAGTGCACCAGGGCCTGCTCAGTGAGCACAGAGGCCAGGAACTGCTCAAACGTGATGGCCCAGTCTTTATCAATGCTGGTGCTGTGAGGCAGCCCCCTGCTGTGGGGTCCGCTGTTGTGGGGCCTTTTACTTCTTTCCCCGTTGGAGCTGCTGTCGCTGCGCACCAGCACTGTGTCGTCTGCAATGTCCTCACACTGCAGCTTTTCATCCAGCTCATGGGAACCTGCGCTGAGCACCGAGTAAGATGACATTGAGGTGTCATCTTTGGTTTCATCATCGGAGATAAGCATGGCGGACGATGTGCCTGTGTCTTTGGGTGACGAGTCCTCCAGCTTGATGTCTTGCATAGGTGGCAGCTGCTCGACCCCTTCGTCCCCTTTCCTCTCTTCACAAGAGCTTGGCTTGTTCTCAACACTGGCAGCGACAAAGGTGTCGCTCTGGTCCTGTTGCTGGAACACATCATCAGAGACGGCCTCCTGGGTGTTTTTGGGATCTGAGGCACCTCTTCTCCACATGCTTGGCTCTGGTTTACCCTCTGTGTTGCAGTCCTTTTTGTTAGAGGAGGAGAAGAGCTTTCCAACCTCTCCCATTTCCAGCAGCAGACTGGTGACTGTTGCTGTGGCGTGATAGAGCTCCTGCTCTGCAACATCCTCGCTGAACATGCTGTACAGGGTCTTGCAAAGCTCAATAAACTGGCTCTGAAGAGGAAAACCCAGACAGTCAGTTATACCCTACTATGAGTTTTTTTTTAGACATATACTGAATAAAAAAAGTGATACAGTCAGTAAAATCTTACCTGATTCAGCTTGGGGAGGTCTTTTGTGCTTTCTTGCTTAGGTTTTGTCTCCTGGTTCCACAGTTTTAGGTAATGACGATATTCAGGAGTGTTCAGTTTCTTCACTGGAGGATTTACAAAGAATGTGTTGTTAACATTATGGTAGTTAAGTATTTAGTCACTAGCTAATGTTTTGGTTTTAGATCCACTCAGTGTCTGCTTCTTTCTGTACAGCTAATAAAATGTTAAAACATAAGCATTGAACTGAACATATTTCTTTACCTCTTTTCTATGGTGAAAAACAAATAATGGAAAGGAATCAGTGTTTAAATAAGTATTGCTTACTGCTCAATCAATTATGTTCAGTCCATAAAAATCACACACATTTTGTCTGAATAAAATTTTATTGACATGACAGTCATAAACATGACATGTCTCTTGTAAAATGTCACTTTTGTCACTTTTGATGCAAAGTTGACATTTTTTGGGATGCCTTACAACTTGACATTATAACCTGTCACACACATGCCACTATTACTTGTCATATACATGCCATAATCTGCCTAAATAACAAACTTAAACCATTAAGATCTATTTATCTATTGGCAACAATATTAAACTGTTATATGGAGTCAGTTTTGCCATTAGCTTTTATTAGACCATATTAGTGTCTCATGAATATTTTTATTGACCTAACTACAAAGGAGCAATATGAACTTGCCATTAAAATGTCATTGAGTGTTTTTACACCATCAATGCTTTTGTAACGGGGTCCTGTCCACTTTTATTGACCTCAACTTAAATAGTTCAATTCGTACTTGTCATTGAGAAGTTATTGACTGTAATGAGGCCAGTCTGATGACCAAAAAGTACAGATGTGGTAAGGGGAGGTTTACTAATTTTGCTAAAATAAGCTAAAAGCTAACTGCTGCCAACTATAGCTAGCTGCTGTTAGCTAGGTATTTAGCTTTGGAGCAAGTGCTTCAGCTAGCCAGGAGCCAAACCCAACAAGAACACTATATTGATATTTTCATTTTCTTTAGTCAAACTGGAATGAGTTGTTGCATGGAGACAATAAGAATCTGCATGCTTATCAAACTAAAAGGTAATCTTACACTTGAACAGTTTGCTGTTTAAATGAAATTGCACACCTTTTAGACAGATGCCACAAAAAAGTGGACCATGTTTGATATTTATACATTTAGGTTTTTATTTTCCTTTTGCAAAAAGCTATTATGCTATGCTTCTCACCTTTTTCAGTCTTAAATGTAACTCTGACAAAGCCATCATCCCTCTCACTTCTGCACTTGGAGTCATGGCCTGAGGAGAGAGGAGGGCGACCACAATCAAACATCAATGTTTAAAATAGTAAAATGATGATGTTAAAATTATCAGTGTGCATCTTATAGCAGCATCCTTTTTTAAGTGGCAGACAAGCATATCATACGAAATATATTGCGTCTAAATTACGTACAGCGGGTTCATGATCACTCAGTGTCCTGGTTTGATTCTTTACAAAACCACCATTCTGCAGCTTATGTCACACTGAAGATGACACCAGTTTACAAGTTCAATTGTGAACCAAAAACACAGCTTCAGATCGGTGAAGGTGTTTGAGGTAGTTTCTCTCTCTTTCTGCAAACTCAGCACAGTATTTTCCTGTAGGCTTGTGCTTTACACGCATAATTTAACTTGAATAGACATTTATTTTGTGCTAATCATTGTCAGTGTGCATAATGCAGGCTGCATGCTATGTCTGCAGTTTCAAGGTTATTACAACCACTTTCCCCAGTCACGACACACCCCTCACCACAAAAAAGGATATCACACTTGCAAATGGCAGTCTCAATCTCAACAAAAAGATGAAAGGAGGCTTGACACTATACGTGATGAGAAAATGAAACAACTATTCTCTCAAACACATTTTATAGCAGTGCAGTGTGAGAGCTAATTAGCAGAGAGAAAAATACAACGTTTTTACTCCTGTTAACATAAACAGAAGTAAATCACAAAAATATTTTACTTAATATGGTGAATTACTTTAATAATATGCAATTCAAGTAAAAATTTATACACTATCTAAAAAAAAACAACAACTGTAAAATGTGGCAACGTTCAAGTTAATGCAGATACATGGTTATACTGTATCATTTTGCTTCAGTGTAAATACGAAGTGGATAAAGAGTCAGGTCCTTACCGATGGACGTTTCTGGAGTGATGTCTTCAAAGAAGTACTGAGTGGCTTCAAAGGCAGAGTCTGGCTCTTCCTGTTCGTGGGTGATTTGTGAAAAGAAAATTTAAGAATCTGTC
>JAPZDY010000020.1:2731553-2764991 GCA_029783645.1 Ctenochaetus hawaiiensis
ATTATCAACATGTCCATTAAGGGCCTTGAAGTTGGTCCTGTGTCGAATCTAGTGTCAAGACCTTTATTATTTGCACCAGCAGTTTGGGAAAAAAAGATGAGTGAAGTGTCTCAACTTCCTTCTACTGTACAAAAATAGAGCCAAAATATTCCATTGAATTTGTTTTTAAGGAACTGTCATGTCCTCCATCTTTTTACAAATCAGTGGTTTAGATTAACACTCATCATACATGTAACATTTTCATGAATTGATTTTATTTAATCGGAAAATTGACATGTTAAAACCTGAACATTTACCAGCCACTTTCATTTCTTACCAGCATTCAGCTGGTGGCTCAAGCTAATTTCAAAACCTGCAACACATAGCAAATCTTAGGCCATTACATGTCACAATGGTATAAAATACACACAGGATGAGGGAGGGGACTTATAAGGGTCCAGCATGTTATACTTGCAGGTCAATCATAAACATTAAACTGCATGTGAGTATCAGATAAATGTTAAACTTAGATCCATACCATAATTTATTAAAGTTTTCACATGACAAAATATGTTTATTTCTTTATTTTCCTCTAAGATGTGGAGCAGCATCTTATCTGATAAACTACAGGGAGTGTCACACTTCATGATTGCCTGCAACCAGCTGGATATAGGTCAAAGAATGAACCAAATTTCAAAATGCTAAGAGAAAACAGGACGGCCGGCTGTTAAACTGTCATTTCCATAACCTGTCCCACCTCCTCTTCCTCCTCCTCCTCCTCCTCCTCCTCCTCCACCTCCTCCTGCTGCTGCTGCTGCTCCTGCTGTTTGACCCATTTTGGATGAAATAAGCAAGAGGGAGGAGTTGAAGTGAGAGAAGGAAGAAGGGGAATGATTCAGCATGAGCGAGCAAACATACCATGTCTCTGCTTGGTGGTCGAATAGATTGACTGCTGTTGAACCATTAGCAGCTGAGCAAGAACTGCAACTTATATCATCTGCATGGTTTTTGATGGTTCACATCTCATTTCCCTTGCAGACAGAGGAAGACCAAACAATTTCTACCATAAAGTAAACCATAACTCGACCTAATTTGTTAAGGAAATGTTTGATCACTGCTGGACTTTATCCCCTCAAGGGGTTTTGTTTGATATCAGCACTCTTAGACAAAGGTCTGGCCCTCTTTAGAAAAGACAGACAAAGAGAGTGAATTAATTAGTCAAGGAGACACAGACACGTTCAGATGAAAGGGCACCTGTGGCAGGTGACTGGTCATGTGATAACCCTCACATTACCCGTCCATGTGGTTACTGATGTACAACATCAAAACAAACTCCCCACCTGACCATAAGGTGTCTATCAACAGTCACATTTTCATCATCAGAAATCTATGAAATCAGACAAATTATTGACTTTTTTTTTTGCTGCTGATCCATGACAGGAAAGTGTTAGGACTCACCCGCCAATCCTCCGCCTCCATCCCCGTGGCCCTTCCGTTTCTGGAGGATGAAATACGGATTTGCCCTCTCGGTGATCCAAAGTGCGCCCGCAAGTAACACATCTTCGGGACTGACCCACATAATTCTCCCGTTTTTTTAAGGGAACATTGAACACACAGGACTGCCGATGGTGACCATTTAACTGGTCCGATCGCGATGTGTGACTGGGATCCAACAAGGATTATTAAATTATTAAACCACCTACGGAGGCCTAATCTCCTCTTCGACCCTTCAAATAACGCCTAAGCTACTATTGGATGTCCGAACGAAAGTAAGACGCGCATGCAAGTGTTGCTATAATTAAACCTGCCAGGCACGAGTTGGATCGGATCGGCCTGCAATATGGAGGTCCAACACCAAATGTGTCGCTTTTCTTTTGCAGCACCAGCACTATCGTGCACAGCCCAGGTTTTTATATAAATGAATTCCTTGGAGGTCTGGTAGGGCAGCCTGGCTCGGTTTGCTGCCGCTCGGCGCAGTGCTGGATCAGTCTTTGTTGTGCATGCTCCGTGGCAGGTGCGATCCTCTCGGTGCCGACGTCCCCGTTTTCGCTGAGAAAACCGCCTAACAGCCGATCATAAAACGAACAGTTAATAGGCTGTGCGCTCTCCCAGCTGCTTTATCCGTCCGTGTATAAAAGCAGAAAGACGATACTCCTGACAGCAAACCCGACAGTAATGCAGCGATCTTGTCCTTCTCCTCCTCCGCTCTAGCGCCGCCGCTGCCGCACGCAAAATAAAGCGAGCGCGTCACGGGCTGGCCACCGCGCGACGTCAGAGAGCAGGAGGAGGAGGAGGCACGTGGGGAAATAATGAATGAATTCAAAACATTTACGAAAAGGTCTTATCTGCATTTTTATTCTGACATCGATCTTGAATTTTGTGTCAGGTTTGGCTCCCAATGTATGTCTTTTTGTTGTTGTTGTCAAAAACAGATCAGGTTTATTGATGGCCAATAAGCCTTATGGAAGATCTGCATTTCCCCCCCGTTACCCACGTTATGGAGTTGTGAATTACTGTAAACATGGCGGCTGGAAACTCCTGAGATGCAACTTAAACATTTTCTCTGTTTTGTTTCCAGTAAATCTTTCAAATCACACCAAGGCATTTCAACACGCCTCAACAGGCCCTGCATGGGGCGCAAAAAGAAGCTGTTGCCCCAGTTGAACCCCTCCACCTTCACATGGGCCTATTTTTTCAATTCATGTCTGCCAGAGCCACAGAAGTTATACAAACTATACCAGAATACCCCCCAGCCTTATGTTTGCTTTATGTTAATGGATTAAGATCCTAAATTGTGCAGACAAGAACTATTCAGACTCTCCTGTCTTTAAAATTCATCTCAAGGTTCTCAAGTAGAGGTGAGAAACAATCTACTGTCAGATTTTTTTCATACTGTTTACATAGTGTAGGCTATGCCTTACACAACAAGCCTATGATATATATTTTGGGCCTTAATATTTATACAAAATGCTGAAATTCTTTAAGTCTTGTGTGGTTTTAGTTAGTAACTTCACTTTAGTGGCACACATTACCAAAAAATGGTTATTTATCTAATCATCACCAAGAGCTACAATATTACTGACCTATAATTTAATGAATATGTTAGCAAAGTTCCAAAGTGATGTTACATTATTATTCTAGGAAAGTGAGAAGAGATTAGGAGCAAATAAACATGCGCGATAACTAAAAGTCACACAAACACTATGAGACTGTGAAACAGTGATGGGTTACGCTGGGTTTCCTGCACTTTGTGGCCTTTCAAAAACAGGATGCAGGAAGAGGGAGAGCAGCACTGTTTTTTTACAGGTTGACTCAGATCGACCGAAATGTGGCCTCGGTTGGTTGTTTACAAACTTTCCCTCAGGTGAACCACACTGAGTCAACAGCATGCACACTTGCAGGACCGACTCCTCCACGCCAGTTGTTATTGCAGATGCAGGGTCAGAAATGAGTGGAGCTTTCTCTACAGTAACCCCTCCAGCTCCTGTATGGTTTCCACTGTCGGTCGCAACATTGGTTGACTGTACTATAGATGGGTGCATGGGGGGAGGTTGACATGACTTAAATGCAACTCCACAACCTTTTAACATGAAAGTGGTTCTTATTCATTGTCAGCCTGAAATATTAGTCAACGTATAAAAAAAATACAAAAGAAAAACTGGTGTCAAAGGAAATATAGGTGATCAATAGGATTCCATGTATGTAATTTACACAGCAAGACTGACGTTTTCCTATCTTTGAGAATTTGCAAACTGGACTTTCCTCTGGCATATGAGGAAAAAGACTAAAAGCACCCTACTCTAGCTCAAGTTATGTAATGAATAAGATTTCTGTAGATGAAAATGTTGACATCTTCCCCTTCATACAAGTACCAACAACATTGTGTTTTGGACATTTTGTTCCATTTCTTAGTTCCTGAATCACATCCTCATTCCTTACATGCAATTTTCAGTTCTCCCTTTTAAAGAAGGAAGAACAACTTTGGAGTGCATGTGTTTTCCTTTTTGTTTTTTTTTTTGCAGACTTGCTGTGAACTAGGAAAACAAAGCGAGACAGTTTCTTTTAAAACCAAGACATTTTGGTTTATTTTTTACCCTTTAAAAATTGCAAACAGGCCTCTGAACAGAAATGAATAAAAACTTACATAGTAATAAGTTACATGTAGCCAGACATATAAAAGCTAAAGTTTAACTAGTCTGTTACATTATCTGCAGAGCTGAGTAACAATTAGCATTAGCAGTATGGACTCAAGACACTTTTGTTAAAGCATCAGTGAATTACAAACATCTGCATTTACATCTGTATTACTGATTCCGAACATTCAGCTTTATATAAACATAAGCAGGATTGTCTGGATCTCAGATATAATACTGTAACTGGTATGTACACACAAAAAATTCACTGTCAGTTAATGCTGATACATTAAACACCAACTCATTTCCATCATCAGACTTGTACTGATGAAGCTCAGAGAGCCACTTTAATAGAAACCGACCTAACATACATACATAATGTTTAATCAAGAAACACTATCTCATTAGCTCTTTCTACAGTCATTTCCCAGCTCATTTCCAAACTGTCCAAAGAAAGTAAAACTTTTAAGGGTCCCCTTTTTTTTTCAAGGGGACTTCAACGATGTTGAGTTTCATCCACAGTTCAGTAGAAATGACCAGTGGCGTCATGAGAAAGCTTTTACATCTTTTCTAATACTTCCCAACCAAAAGGGATTCTCTGAAAGCATTTCGATTTTCTTTCTACCATGCAGACTGCGAAGGTGAGCTGTGTCCCCTCATGTCTCACTTCAACAAACTCACCAGATACAAAACTGCACATTATCATGGTAACTGTAGTGCCCTCCTTTGGCTAAAAAGAGAACTTCAGATTTTCATAGTAAAAATGTAACAGTAGTGCTCATGTTCGGCCAACAGAGGGCAACACTGCCACTAGTTGACAGTACATTATGTAAACAGTCAAACATGACACCCTTGTGACTGTTGGTCATTTGAAAAGCACAGACATCAAGATGCTGCCTCTGGTCTTCTAGGGGAGGCTTTCCACATCACTTTGGCACATGTGCAGCTGCACGGATTTACACCAAGATATTTTGAGCAGCTCTGTTGGTTTATTTGATTTCAGTGTCACTCAAGGTTTGTGCTTTACACACTCCTTTGCCGATGATTTCAAAGGCAGCTCCCTTGTAGGTTGCAACACACTGGCCGTTTGTGCGCAGGTCTGGCTGGATTTGCTCCCACACCTTCTTCTTGGGGTTTAGCTCTTTGTCCGGTTCACCTGCAATCAAGAAATCAGCCGGATGCATAAGAAGAACCACCCTTGTTTTCCACTTACTGATCACAAAAGCAGGATTTATAAGCTCAGGACTAACATCGTAAAAGCTCTTGCAAAACCATGAGCCGTAACATGCTGCATCCAATTTTCTGGGATGGCTTTCCACAAGTTTGTGGAAACTGGCTGCAGGGATTCACTTCCATTCAGCCACAAGAGATCACAGAGGCTTGGCACTAAAGCCCAGCTCACTATCAGTATTTAAAATCCACCCAAAGGTGCTGCCACAAAGCTGGAAAACACACTGCTCTGTACAATCCACCACTGTCAACAATATCATTATTTCCTTTGGACTATTTTGTTGAAATTCTTTTAGCAGACTCAACTCAGTTATAATTGTTGATCTGTCACTCAATTTCTTCTTGGAATATTTCTACTATGAGGTTGGAAATGGTTGTTATGTGTCAGTAATACTGACCAATTCATAAGTTATTACCTGGGAAACCCTGAAAAGTGATTCTGTCCCCTGGTACTGCTTCGTTTGGAGGATCAAGGAGTTCCATCTTGTCCGGTGTGCTGGCACACATGATCATGGCCTGTGTCACTACTCCTCTTGTCTTGACTGGCTTCATGTTACACATCAGGATGACCATGCGATTCTGCATCTGTATAAAGAACAGATGATTAAATCAGTTATTACAGCCCAATTTATCTGCAGAAAACCAAAAATTCCTAAAAATGTTTTTTATTAAATTATGCTGGTTCTAATCTCTTCATTCAAAATAACCGTGGAGACTTAATGATTTAAGAAATTAAGCGTTTCATGAAATGAAGTACAACAAATCCTAGATAATAACATTTTATACAGGTATATCCTGTTGGTATTTGCTGTAGGAATCCTTGCTATAATAAATTATTTTAAAAAGGGTTTTTGTGGTACATTTAATTTTCATATGTACTGGCATATATTGTATATGCTATTAATATATTTAACAGACTGCTTTCATAGTTTAATTCACCAAACCCATGATGCATTTTCTGATCGATTTACCCATAATTGCATCACAAAATAGGCAATCTACTGTTACTAAAGACAGTTCACAAGACAGTCGAATAAAGCTTTGATTTGAGATTTGCTGGCTCTGCACAAGCCTGACAAGTTTTTCCAGACTTTAGCAAGAAAAACCTATTTTTGTGGACCTTGCTTTATGCAGGAACACATTATCAGAAAAAACAGGAAGGGGCCTTTTTTTGACCGATGCAGCAAATTTAGAATCACGCTATTATCTAACATTTGAAACAGAAATCGTAACATCACAGTATAATGTGATGGATTCCATTGTATCTAAGTTGCCCAAATCATGTAAAGCAGCCTGAGAAAAAAAGCACATAAAATATGCAAACTCATTAACAGCAGCTGCAAGAAAAATCGGCTTGTTATTTCAAGCTGCAGTCAGAAGGACTGAAAGATACAAAAGAGAGTGCTCTAACCCCCCTGTTAACAAAGAGCCTCCCTGCACAGAGTGGTGACTTCAGTTCTTCCATTTTGCCGACTGTAAACCAGGCCTTTTCATTCTATATCAGGATCTGACCTAAGTTATGCCTCTGTGGCTAAATGGGAGCAAATCTCTGCAAACAGGCTCCAAATATCTAGTGGAAAGTTTTCTCAAAGAATGGAAGACATTGGAGCTTCCAGTCTTTGAGGAAACTTTCCAAAACTTTCAAGTATTTAAGATTTTGGTGCAAGATGTTGAACTGTAACATGTAACTATTATGACAAGACAAAGTGTTACAGTCTAAAAACTAACCTGCTGCATTTCATTTGGAATAAAATACTGCATACATACAATTGAGTTTGTCTCAGTAACCAAAAAGCAATCTGTGCAATATTTGAATGAACTTAAGCTGCAGGATCATGAATGTGGAGAGTTGACACTAGATCTCTTAAAGAAGAAAATTTTCCTGTTATTCCTTTCATTTTCATCTTAAATATGGATTTTCCATCCACACATGCACCGCTTCATTGAAAAGCTGATTTCAAATGACAACATAATAACACATTAAAGCGCCGTGATGAGCATGCAAAACCAAAAGGCGGCAATAAAACTCCATCTCTCTGTCATTTTAGCCAGAAGGAAGCCAGGGAAAAAGCTAAATGCTGATTGGAGGTCCAGTTGGTTCTCATCCACAACCTGCCATGATGGCAGGGAACTGTATGCAAGAGTTTTTGAGTAAGTATTGACCTATGTAGTGATTTTCTGAACTCTCTTTATCCCCATTTAGAGTAACTGTAAATTTATGTATAAACATGTAAAAAGTCTTGTTAGCAAAGTTAGCAGCAGTGCTGTAGATGCTGCATATGCACATGCATGTGTAAAGGAAAAATGACACATGCTCTGACATCAATTATGAGCAAAAAAGATGGATTATCTGTTAAGCTGAGAAAGTCTTTTCCCATAGATGTTTTTAATTAACCATCTGTTAGTCTGCAAAACAAGACACCTGATTGGCTTTTGGTAAGTTTTCCTTACACTTTTCACAATTCATCAAGAAGTTAATGGTTAGATTTACTGTAAAATTTAAGTAATCCCAGGTAGAAGTCCAAATAAATGATGGTCAAGAAATACCTGAATCCCACTAGAAATATTTCCATGAAAGAGTATAAGAGTAACTATATACCTGATCTACAGGTATGTGCTTAGTAAGCTCGCTGACTACTGTCCTTTGAGCAGCCTCTCCAACGTCGACATGCTTCACATAGACATTGTCTGTGTCTGGAAGCTGCAGAGCTGTGATTATACGTCCAACACGCAGGTCCAGGCGAGACACGTCCACCTTGGTTTCATCTTCCAGCTTTGTTTCTGCTTTTTCTCCTGCTGGCATCAAAGAAAGACCAGGACTGTTATTACAATTGTGAAAAAACAACACAAAAAAGATTTAACTTCAAAATCTGTAATCACTGACCATCATCTGCTATCAGTTTCTTTACAGTTAGCAACTTAGCAATTCTGGTATTTTTCAAAGCTGGGAGCTATTTGTACTTTTTTTTTTGGGTCACAATGGCTGATTGGTACAAAAAGTTTTAAAGTCTGCCAGTGGATCGACTCAGCAAGCAGCATTGAAACAGGCTGCAACCTCATACTGGGGGGCAAATGTGCTCAACAAAGAATGTCCACTAGAAGTGTCTTTTATTTGTGCTACTAACAGGCTCAAATTGTTATTTCAAGCACCTGTCAAGATTATGGAAATTACCCCACAGAGATTTTATGTTAAGTGCAAGTTCCTTTTAGTTCAACCAGAAACAGCTGTCATATTGCTCTCCTCAAAGCCACCAGACTCAAATTTTACCTTGCAGAACACAGTTGTTGCTGGTCAGCTGCTACCACAAATACTCGGTTTGATGGTGTGACTTTTCAGTTTTTAAAAGTTGGTTGCACCAACATGTTAAATATTCATCAAATGTTGTGGAAAGCTTGGAGGAAGAGAGGCGTTGTTACACCATTATATTAAATATGCATGACATTTAGGAGTTATGTTTTATTCAAAAGCACAAAAATATTTCCACCAACTAGTATCTTATATAAAATATCAGAAAGAACTCAATACTTGACAGCTGTTTGCAGTCAATAAGATTTTAGACAGCAATCTGCTTCCAACTTTGTGTCAACTGTTTGGGGAAATGAAGTCCTGTTTCAACATGCTGGTGTCCCAATGCACAAAGCCAATTTTATTGAGAAATGGTTTTCTCTGTTTGTTGTGGAACAGCTTGACTGAACTGAGCTGCACAGAGCCCTGACCTCAAGTCTGTCCCACACATTTGGGATGAACTGGAATGCAGACTGTGAGCCAGGTTTTATCGCCCCCAATCAGTGCCTGAATCACCAGTTCTCTTGTGGCCGAATAGAAGCAAATCCCTGCAGCCAAGTTTCTAGAGTCCTGTGAGAGAGTCTTCAAAGAGAGCGGAGGCAGCATATTAATGGCCATGGTTTGGAGTGAAGCCAGGTTTTCTGAAGTATATATAATGAAAAGGAAGGAGTGAAAGAGATGTTTTTGTTTTCCTAGTTTCCCTCTGCTCAACCCAACAACAGACCACAGTAGGTTTAACTATTGACAATCAGCTGCTGGTGTGACTACACGGTTGTATTTTCTCAGATGCAAATGGCTCATCAACCAACTAACAGGCATTTTGTAATTTTGAGAAGTTTGGTTACTTTTCCTGTTTTTTTTTTAAAATCATGTAAATTAATGGGACAAAACAATATAAAATCCTATAGTTTTACTTGAAATCATTTAGTTTAACAGTTGTTCCTTTTTCATATTTTTTTTGCATTTTTGCATGGGTTTTCAACAACTGCTTTTTTTGTCTGAAATTTGTCCTGAACATCAAAGAAACCCTTAAGACAAAGTGCAATATGTATTTATGTTATAAGCTGTGCATGAAACAATTATTTTTTTTCCAACCAAATAAGAAATCTTTAATTTCAGTAATTGGTATTTACTTCTTTTCACCTTCTTGCAACCACAACTAGTACTTGTGCTGCATTAGTATAGTTTTTTAATCACATTTTTTTTTTTTTGGTCTTGTATACAAAATAAGTGCCAAACTCTTGCTTAATATAGCTTAAATTTTAAAAACACATTTTTAATGGTATTTCTGATTGCATATTCTCCCAGGGAGGATTACTTAAATGCTATTGAAACTTTTTCATGGTAAAGTGCCTTTGTTTTCTTGCTGATGAAATGTAAAAGTTAAGATGTTATATTACTCCTTCAAAGTCCCATGAACATACTACAAATTTTTACATGATTTGTTTTCCCAGAGAAACCATGGCATGAACTGGGAGCTCCTGGGCGAGTTGGCATGAAATAACCCCTAGGCTCTTGTGGCTGAATGGGAGCAAATCTCTGCAGCCAGATCTCAAACATCTGGCGGAAAACCATCCACAAGAGCAACGAGGAGGAGAGAGGCGTCTCTCTGAGTACACACATTTTTGAAATAAGGTGTGCTGCAACCACACACAATATTAATGCTGCCATAAGTATATGGACACTGTTATCACCACTTGAGTGTGACTGGGGGACCCCTGAATCCCAAGCCCCCTGAACTCACCCGTACTCTTGTTGTACGTGGACACTCGGCCGCGGAAGCCCATCTCGTGCAGCTCCCGGCGGACGGTCCTGGAGCTCACTTTGGACCCCGAGGCGCTCTGAAACTCGGCAGTAAGAGCTGCTATCGAGGGCAAACAATTTTCCAGCGCTACTTTCTCCAGCACTTGACGGTCCTCCTCTTTGAGCTTGTGCGGTCGGCCGCTCCGGGGCAGAGCCGTCGTTATTCCACCGCGTTTCCATTTTAAAATCACAGCGCTCACGGTGGAGCGAGGCAGGTTCAACAGGGCGGAAATCTCACGGACCGACTTCTTACACATGTAGCATCCGACGACGGTGCCCCGCTGGAAGTCACTGAGCTCCTCACCTCGACCCATGGTACCGCAATTTCTCACCTCCACCTCCTTTACTTTTTTTCAAGCCTCATTTCTTCTTCTACGATTTCTGGTCATTTAAATGCCGCTGGCTCCGGTTCTCTTGCTGCCCCCTACAGGATGGTGAGCACCCTCACACTGTCCCGTGTCTTCTCTTTTATATACAGTTGTCCCTCACTATAACGCGGTTCACGAGGGACCACTGTATAGCAATCCTTTAGTTTATACATAACCGTTGTCTTTTTCTACACCGAACATCTAAATGTTTATGAGTGTTATTCTTTGCAATTCAGGCCATTTTTTGCCATAATGAATCACACTGCCTGTTTGTATAAATCTTTTTAAAAATAACAGCTAGACACGTTATTCAATGAAAGTAACGTTCATTATTGTCTCATTTTAAAAACATACTTGTATACTTACCGTTTTGTTGGGATGTACAGAATAAACATAGATAAAAAGTAAGAAGTAATGTAAAATGAACGGACTAATTATCCGTTGTAAAGTCATGATAGTTACTGTAATACAAATACCCCTACGTAGAATCAGTGGGAAAATCCATGAATTATCGCTGAGTTTGATGGGCAAGTAAAAGATTTTTGGGTACCCACCCCCCGATAATCCGGCACGTGTGTAAAAGCTTTGTACAATATGGGAGCACATGAATTTAACCCCCGGATTAGCTCAAATAAAGCGATGATAGCGCTACCCTGTGGTAGCTCATTGACATCGTCAAAACATCTGTTTCTGATTTATAACTTGGGTTTCCTAATTCCATTACCTAATTGTGAAGTCTTCCACAAAAAGGCATCATTCTTCAATTTTAATCTATAAATTTCCCTAATGATAACATATATATTTTTTTAATGTTAAACAAAACCATAAATTCCAACATCCTGTCCTGAATGTGTGTGTGTAATTTTATCTAGACTATACAATCTAAACATGTCAGAAATCCACAGAGCTGAGTGGGTAAGTTATTTTCTTTTGCTACACCAGATGGCTCTGTTGTGATTATCATAGTCACACTTAAACATAACAGGCTTTTATTGTATTCATTACTGGTGCTATTTATGTTGCAAGCATATTTTTAATTGTGTTTATGTACTGCAAAACATACAAATTTATTAAAGTTGAAAAAACCTGATTTAAATTTATTGTAACTCACAATCATAGACATCCTGACATGCACATCATGGTACAGGAAAAGGAGAGAGACACAGCAAATCATACATACCATTCTTTTATATTACAAAATAACAATGCTGTTATTTCTGCTGGGTATAGTGTACAATATATTTATACCCCCCGACCCCCCCACATGTACAGATAAAAGATCACAACATGATACGATAAGAAACAACTGAGTGATGTGCCACCTTCAATACTGTAGCCCTCTTTCGAAAATGCTGCACATAAAAACCACTTTCTTAAGTCACTCAGTATAGCTTTCCCCATTCTTTCAAGGGATAAAGTGCAATACAGGAAATGTTTACACAAAGAGAAGAAAACTCATGATGAGAACTGAATAAAATACATGATTAATTTGATTAACTAGTTATAATAAAACTATATTGGGTCACACTTTATTTATAGGTCCATGATTTCAGAATAAAGTTAAAATTTCCTCGAAAGAACAACATGATTCGGCATTAATTAAAAGAAGTAGTGACAGTGTTAAATTAATACATTTCTATTAATTAATTTTATTTATCCTTGAGAAAGTCTCACAGTAGGTGAACAATTATTTGCAGCTTTGTGTTCAGGTAAGTCTTTATTTAACTGCCCTTGTAAGTTTCCTCTTCCGAGCTATTAAGTATGGACTGTAGCTAACCACTTGGTGTTACAATGGACAGTTTGAACTGTTTTGTGCTTATTTACTATGCTGTGTCTGTATTTGGTGCCTCTTTAACATGTGGTTAAGGACTCTGGTTCATATACAACTTTCTTCTTCTGTTGATTGAGGATCACAGTTCCTGTCAAATAAAATAAGCCAAATAAATAAACAAGCAAAAACAGGGACTTTTTAAGTTTTCGATTGTTTAGTTTAAATGAAGCTTTTCTTTTAAGGACATTAATATTTTCCTCACAAATTAGTACCAAATTTAACAGTTCTTTCCAGGAAACTTTTTAGAAATCATCAATAAATTACAGGCACATGAAATAAAGTGTTATATAATGTTGAAGGTGCAATTGGGGTCAACAATCCTGCGTTACATATTTCAAATGAGGTACACCAAAAGTTTTCTGTATTTTAAAAATCCTTTAAATTCTATTTATTCCTGCCAAAGACTTGTTACTCAAACACTGTAAACAGACAAAAAGCTCTGTAAACAGGAGGCCTGAATGCACCTTTAGACGAACTTCCTCCATTGGGCGGTATGCAGGCACAATCCAGGCCTCTGGCAAGTAAACTAGGTGCGCTTTGCTTTATCTTGTTGCTACGCCAACCAAACACTTGGTCAGATGGAGACAGGGTGTTTGTTATGTTTCTGTGCAAATGTGTAACAGAGTCAAGATGACAGAGGACTCCTGAATTCAAAGTGAGGGCTGCAGGAACAAGTAAGAGAGACGAGGAGGACAACAGATACTGATGCTGTTCGGTGGTTCAGGGTTATCCTTTGTTATCCTATGTTATCCTTTGTATAATGCTGTCGTATTATCCATGTGAGCTGATGTAACATACAGAGACTTAAAGGTCCAGATTAGGCCGACTGATGTTAATCATTTGTATGTATAATGTGCTGGCAGGAATCACACTCATCCTCCACCTTCATATCAACAACAACTAAAGATATACCAAGCTGACAATTACCGCTGTACTGTATAACAGAGTATATGAAAATGTACATTCATGAAAGCTTCCATAATGTTACCACACACGTAAGTTAGGTTGAAATTGAAGGTTATGTGTAAACCTGGTCAGCATGTGCTAATAGCTTAATACAAAGTGAGGTAATGTGAACACTGTCGTGCTTTTACCTTCCTGTAGGCAGTATTTCACCATTAAATGCTGCTGTTGGAACCAAAATATCTTAACTTCTTACTTTGGGGACTAGTATTATCTAGAAGCCGTTGCATGAGGGTAACAAGCTGCTACAGCCAAGAACATATGGTCACATAAAACGCTTAAAGAAATAAAGAAGTAACAGTGCCCTTCCTAAAGCCAACATTTTCATTAAACACTGGAACATTTACCCCTACATTCAATGATCCTTCAATGATGAACTCAAACAAGGGAGTGTCCACATGTGTGTGTTATATAACAGAGTCCCAGGTGGCTGCAGGACATAATGGAAACAATGACTAGAAGTGAAAATCCCCAGTTAAATTCCACTGGCTCCACTGACTCAGTCAGTGGGTCTGTGCTTCATCAGAGTGCAAGTACACAGGAATGTGAAAGGCTGGTTAGATCCTGCTGAATATGACTGGAAAGGTAAACAGGGGCTTATTGACAAGACTATAACAGAACAACAAACTGTAAGAGATGATGGTAGTGAGGTAACAGTCAGCATCACCACAGGAGTTCGAGAGACATCTGCATTACGCTGGCTTACTTTTTTAAAAATGCATCTATACCCTTTTTCCTGCATCGTTGGCACTTCATCCACATTAAGCTGGTGTTGTTCCAAACAGAAATGAAAACAAAGCTTAAAGTGTAAGTTCTTAAAGTGCTTTGTATTTGCTGAGTTACTCACTATAGTTTCTCAGATGTTTCTGCTGCTATTGTGGAGGTGATAGTAGTTTTAATTCAAATTTCGAATAAAATGCTAATCCAAAGGAGATGATTTTCTTTATGATTTAATTTTGCAGCCTAACTCCTCCTTTAGAGTTTCTGGATTCAATTTGTTGTTGAAAGCTATTAATAAACCTGTATGGCAAACTTTTATATTTTTGAGTGTGTTGCTCTCTTGCACATACACAAGGTATGATTGATAAGTTCATGGCTTAGCATGGATGGAGATACAGCTCTTGTTACATGCATGTGGTGTTAAACTCTTTGGATGATTATGCAGAAATTTGGAAGTTAATAACTTCTATGGTGTTTCTGTTTCAGGAGATCAAAAATTACAAGCCAGTCCTGTCTGACAAAATGGACATCAGCCTTTGTGCAGTTATCTGCTACCTCCATCTCGAGGGCTCACTCAAGTTGGTCCATGACAATACGTAGGCAACACTAGGGGAGGGTGACCCTTCTCATGGCATGGTGAAGTGGGGTGCTACATGTAAACATGACAGAGTGAGATGACTGAGCAAAGAATGAGTTAGTCCATTTTGTACCATATGGTCAAACAGACAGAGCTGTATAAGTCAGCTCCTTCTACCGTAGGCCAAGTACTTATCAATCACCCCTCCTGTACAAAAAATCATAGAAATGTCTTTAAAAGGTGTTTTTCAATTCAGCAGCTGACAAATTCTTTAGCACACGTTAGCTTGGATGCTGACAGTGAATGAAAAACAAAAAAGTAGCTATACCCCTGTGTTTGTGTCTTTTGGAAAACCCCTAACCTGGAGAAATACTAAGCTGCACACATGTGGTTTTCTAAAATTAGCCAGCTTAGTGTGGACATGGTCCAAACAAAACTTCCAAAGTATTCCACAACTGTAAATATTTTCATGCTTTGTGCTTGGATCCTCAAATTCCTCAAATAAAAACTCTCCCTATTTCAAATGCATCTTATTTGCTAGGTAATGCATAGCTTCCTGACTTTCCACCATAAACAGTCTCTGTTTCAGGAAGTCATCGAACTTTATGTCCTCATATTATTTCTTCTGTTTCACATCATGAACAGATTCAGTGCCATTTAAGTCTGTTTGACAACCAAGTGAAGCAGTGTGCATTAAAAACAAATACAATGTTTAAAATACTACCGATGGTCTTGGCACAAAGACGTGTTGACACATTGGCTGGCTTGACAGGTAAAGGAAGTTTGTCTGCAGTATGTGCACTCTGCAGGATTCGGTGGTGTCAACTGTTAGTGCCGGCTGTAAGTAGCAGCGTTTTCCTCCTGACAGACAGCAGGAACCGATCACCAGCGTCATGTGCTGTGATAACGTATTAATCAGCAGCAGTCTTAGTAGGGCAGTAGGTGACATCACTTCACTGTTCGTGGCAAGCTGTGATTGTCTGATGTAAAGACAGAAACATCTACCTTGGTTATTTGCTCTCAACAGGAATATTAGGTTGTAAATCAAGGTCTCACAAAATACTAGCAGAAACTGTGACATTTAGAAATTGAGAACTTACAGTGTAACGTGCATACTTACACCAACTCCTCCAATGTCACGTGAGCCAAAAAACTTTAATACCCCGATTCAGGTTTTTTTAAGGACAACATGTTTCCATATCTGAAGCTGAAACTGACATGTTGCTGGTGGGAAGTAACACCAACTGTTAAAGACTGCTGATCCATCACTTTAGAAGAACATACTTTTGGAATATGTTGGCAGTGTTCTTGTACCAAGACATCAAACAGTCTGCACATAGTTTTTTAAAATGATTAAAGCTGCAAACTGGCATTAAGGAGGCCCTGCTGCTCATGTACTTACATTGTGTCCAGCAGCAGCTTTTGGTTGCCAGAGTGAGGAGAAACTAATTTAGCCTTTCCAGTACTATGACATGCTGTAAAACTGTATATGTATTTCAGGTGGTAGAATTAAGTATGTAAAAAATATCACCTGGACAAAAACTTGGCCACCACAGTGCGAAAGCTGTGTTGGCTGTCTTGTCACTTTGGCAGTCAAACCAACAAAATGGTGAGGTGTGACTGCTAGAAAACAAGCAAGCAACATGTCCACAGATGCAGAAGAGACACAACTGGGTGTTTTTTGTGCTCCTATGTTGTATTGCTCATTTGCACATCATCTGAGAAGTCACATCCTCCAGAGGCGTAAGACGTGGTCAATCTCTGGGGGGCCCCTGGTCACTCCGTCCTTCTCTCGTCCTCCATTTTCTGGTAATTTGTGCTTTTTTCCTCAGCTTTGGCTGGCTCAGGATTTTGAACCCTCACATTCCTGCTCCGTAGACAGGTCTACCTCAGACATGTCTATCTCAACGCCCATGATGATAGAGGTGTCTGAATCACTGCTGGGTGGAGCCTGGAGCTCACCTGAGGAGGGAAACAAGGGGGTATATGTTACAGTGGACAGGTCACTGCAGAATGCAGTTATCCCAGTGACTCTGAGACAATTATCTGCAGTCAAGTCATTAATAGGAGGTGTAATTCTTTGGAGTAAAGCCATTGTCTGACATTTTACCTTCCTTTTAGGCTGATATAATGAACCTGTTAGCAAACAGTTGCACAATTACAAATTCATCAGTTACAGAGCAAAATTATCATTTTACTTGGAATCTTGTTTGTGGTCACCTGATGATCATACAGTACATTAAATATTTACTCTCTTTATCGCTCTGTTCTTGATCTTCACCAACTCCTGACTCTTAAGCTGCTAAAAATGTCTTTACAAAGTGTGATCAAAAACATTTGAGGCTGTTGTGAGTAAACAGAACACTGCACAGTAATGTGCATGTAAGAAGTGCAAGCAAAAACTTTCAGGACTAAGTGCTCAACGCTGCTTTGCTTTATCATCATCTGTGCCTGAGTTATACACATTTTTGTGACCACTGCAGAGGTAACACTTTTTTAGAGTCTAAAAGGATATCAAACTTCAAGTGGATGATAATCACTGCTGATGGGAGTTGTAACTACAGCCATGAATCAGAGACCAAACAGCACTCTTTGCAGTGAAAAAGCCTACAGTCTCTAAGACTGGAAAAGGCGCATCAGGTCAGAAGCAAAGCCCAGAGCATGTTGGCGGTGTTCTTTGACATTTAAAGGACTGTGCTCTGTCAGTTCTTCCCCCAGGCTTAGACTGTTCGTGTAAAGTACTACTGTTGCGTTCTGAGGCATCTGAAGGAGAACAATTAGTACAAGTTACCTAAACTGTGGCATGACTGCAACTGGGCTTTCCATCACAATGTGGCAGCTCACATGGTGTTGAAAATGCAACAGTAACAGAGTCTTCGCTTCCCGTCTCCACTGTTAGCCAGATTTGGTTCCCTGCGACTTCCTTCTGTACCTTAAAATGAAGCTGAAGCTGAAGCGTGTTTGGTTGAAGGCTGTTTTGATACTGTGGAGGAAATCCAGCACAGATCACAGATGGTGATTGACCTGCTTACAGAACCGGACTTCCAGCGAGCGTTCCAAGTGTGGTAGGGGCAGTGGAAGCAAAGCATCACTGCACAAGGAGACTAATTTGAAGGGGACGGTGGACAGATTTATATTAGGCATGTTTTTTTTTTTTTTAATAGGTGCAGTCTCGGGACTGATTGATAGCACCTTGTGTGTGCTGCAGCTTAACACAATGCCATGACGGCAGTGAGAGTCAACCAAAAAGATTAAGATGAAGCACCATCTACAGAGAAGTTGCTGACCAAACAGCTGATCAATGAACTGAAACTTGCAATAATGCTATTCTTTCATACTGTAACACTGTTGTCATGTGATATTTTATCATAAAAATTGAGATTACAGTGCACTTCAAAGAACAGAATAACTTTTCTTCAAGTCTGTGGTTGTGTAACTTAAGGCACCAGTGTGCTTCAACCAAAGTGCTGGATGATTTTACAGCATCTCTGTCAGGAATGTAGAGGTTGAAAAGTAGCCAGGACTCGAAGTTCTCTCACTTGCTCTCTATTTCTTCATCTCCTTCCTTTTTTGTTTACAAAATCACTTCAATTTTGCAAAACTACTTCAGAAACTTATGCGTACAAAAGAGCTCAACTCCATGTAAGTTTTCCAGGAAGGTTATGTGGAGTTTTTCAAGAGTGGAAACACTAAAAAACTTCCTTTAAAAAAAAAGTGTTTTTCTGCATTTGCCTGAGGTAGAAAAGTTATTGTATCAGAAAAAGGAACAGTTAAATGACATCCAAATAGAGAATTAGTATCACCAGCTGTTAATCCTGATGTTAGTGAGATGAGCTAGTTTGCTTTGATCAGACTGATGCCTTTTGACTGCTGCAGCCTTGAATATGCTTTGATTGAACTTCTTT
This sequence comes from Ctenochaetus hawaiiensis, assembly GCA_029783645.1. Taxonomy (NCBI): domain Eukaryota; kingdom Metazoa; phylum Chordata; class Actinopteri; order Acanthuriformes; family Acanthuridae; genus Ctenochaetus; species Ctenochaetus hawaiiensis. The sequence goes on from JAPZDY010000020.1 coordinate 2,750,349, forward strand.
AAATGAAAGTGTGGATTTTTTCTCTTCTATTGACACAGATCTTTTAATGGACGATTAACTACACAGACCAATAAATCCTCAGTGAACATATCGGTATGAGAGCTTTGTATTGAGATAGTTTAATATAAAGATAGCAACAACAAAAAAGAGATAGTGACATACAAGTTCCACTTTGCCTCATCAAAGTCAGATCTTTTTCTAGTACCCTGAAGGTAGCACACATCCAGTAAATGGCTGACTCTGAAAAGAGTGATTGCTGCAATACCACTGCTGACAGCGTTCATTATTCAGGCTAAAGACACACCACCATCTGCCCTCAATCACTGCCAACCTGCAGCGGCAGAAATCCTGACAGATCGGCTTGTTCGTCTCATGCTAACTGCCTGACATTGTCCCTGTTAGCTCAATAGTCCTGTGGAACTTGACACATTACATCTAATTTACATACTAATTAGTCTCTGGTAGAATACCTTGTAGTTAGCTGATGAATAGGTTGTCAAGCACACAAAAGTGACTCTGTGCTAAAAGCGTCTTAATCTTCAGAGAAAAGTTCCTTTGAGGCAAATCGGAAAGTACTGCATCACCACTTTGTTTATTGTTTATTATCTAACAGATTATATACTAGCATCACATTTTTCCTCAAAAGTGCCATCACATGAAAAATCCACTTCTGTAAAAGCAGAATGAAGCAACAACATTTGCATTACGTTGTAGCTAAAAAAATAAGGGCTGCAACTAAGCATAATTATTTTTCTATTAACTGGTAAATTGCTTAGTCTTAAAAAAGTCAAAATTTGTTAAAAGGGACTTTCAGAATTTCTTAGACCCAAAACTGTTGCCTTAAAAATGCTAATTTTTACCTATGAACAATCCAAAACCGAACAGAAAATCAATTAGCAAAACTACACAACTGAGAACCTACTGAGCATCAAAGTAGTCCTCAGTTTTGTTTTTTGTTTCTGACTGACTAATTAATTGTCAGTGAAGCTCTGCTCTTTATTTTGGGTTAGAAAGTCGATGGGACAGTTACTACTACTACTAATACTTTTAGCACTTGGTGCATTTGGTGCTCTGTGCTACATGAGCATCAAACAGCATGCGAGTCACACAACTCTTCTCCAATTAAACTGGAAGGTTAAACTTCATTATTTCCCTAAAGCTTTCTGTTATCTAGCCTTCGGGATTTTGTCTGATGTTGTTTCTGGACTCTTCATGAATACTTTTTAGTATTAATTAGGGACATAGCTTAAAAATACAAGGTATTAAAAACAACACCACAGTCATTGTTTCATTTAAAAGGTTTATCAATCCCCATCAATGGCCAAACAGTTCCAAACCCCATTTTTGAAAACAGCAAATTTGATCGTCTTTAAGAGCATCATTTGTTCAAATCTCTTCCATCTCACATATGAATACACTATCTAACAGTGTAATATCTACGGCTGACCTAAATGCAAATAAGAGGATCCAAGTACTGTTTGCTGAGAATTTCAAGTGACATTTAGAGGGAGTTCAGGGTAGAAAGACACAGTTTTTCCCTATTTATTCCTCTTTCCATTCATAGCAGGTGTTATAAACTCATGTGACTCAAACTTTTAATATTCTGGCTGGGGAGACTTTTTGGCTTCGGATGCTTAACGGTTGGAAAAACACATGTGTCAGCATGTGCACGTACTCACACAGGCGCTAATAGCTAGCAGATGTCAAACAGGCGTTAGTCAAAGTAGCAGCCATCAGGCATTTGCGTAAGGTGCTAAAATGTACGAAATACTTTAAAACAACAAGCATCTGAGTGTATGTGGGTTAGGTAGAGTTTCTGGAACACAGTTCTTCCCCTCTTTTATTACCCAGGAGGATCTGAATCGAAGAACACTGACCAGGTGGCTGCTGGCCTGATTTAGACCCCAGAATAAACTATTCAACCCTCAAATGACAAGAGTGACTAAAGGGTTGTAAAACCAGAACCAGCACACTGCAAGAAAGCTGGTTTCCTGTTGGGGGTGGGGGACAGACTTTGATCTGTTTCTTTATGCAGAATCTAACACTGGCTCAGACTATTTTTAAGCACAGGGAACTTACTGTAGACAGGGTTCCTGCACCTTTTCCACAGTCAAATCCAAGCACTTCTCTAGAATTTTAAGGATACATTTTTAAGCTTTTCCAGCACATTACAGTTGCGGTAAATTACATATTTATATACATTTATATTTACTATCTTCATTGCATTAAATTGGATGTTATTGTGTTATTAAACAAAATTATATTTTGTGACAGCATTCTACAGATGGGGGACATATTCAAGAAAACACTAAAATGTTCCACCCTTTAAAATGTATCACCAGGCTGTAAGTAGACTTGGCATCTTATATAAACTGGCTGAGGCAATATAACACTATAATGAAGCAATCCAGTAACTTAGTCGCACTTATGTCAAGCAGTTACAAGCACATTATCCAGAATTAAGGCCCTTTGCAAACCTTGAAAGTATTTTCAAGATTTCCAGCACTCAGGTGACGAAAACTTTGTCTGGGTTAAAACTGAGTGTCCCAACTTGTCAGCGTAGTTACATGTCAGTCAGTCTGTCTATTAGCTCAGTGTTGTGAATGAGTGATGTCTGGACTTACTGCTGGTGACGATGTGGTTCTCCTCTTCTTCCTGATGTTCTGCCTCTGCATCAGGGTGAAGCTGCTGTAGTCCTATTACTCTTCCAGCTGGATCCAGAACCACAGAGCTTTCATTAACTGTGATTTCACTCGCCCCACTGATGGGGTTGGTGGGTGGACCCCCAACGGATGTCTCATAGTCAGGGGGAACATCGTCTGCACAGTCTGGGTTTAGCTGGAAAATGGCAAAGATGTGTTATGGGGCACTTTCATGCATTCCATGAGAGTAAACGACTTTTGCTTTTTTATACTAGAGATAGATTAGTTATGACATGACTGAAATTCATTATTCCAAATACATATACACATATGTATATATAAGTAAGATCTTACTGCGATTCCCAATGCTTTGAGGATGTTCATTTTACACATGGGGCAAGTCCGGTGGTCTAACAGCCAAGGGTCCACACAGTGCTTGTGAAAGACATGCCTGACCAAACAAGGAGGAGAAGGAGGTGCACAAAATAAACATTTAAAAACAAATGACAGCTGAAAATGCAATGCATGGTTGGTATTAGTGGCTGTGGTCCTTGTACTGACTTTCATGCATTCAGGTAAACACCTAGTTATATTACCGTATTTTACCTGCATGGTAATATTCGCACAACATCATTAGGCTTGTAACCTTCAATGCAAACTGCACAGTTGTCAAAGTCTGACTCGGTCTCCTAAAACACAGTAAAGACGCAAAGTGAGGGATGACTGATTTCTCAAATATATATTTATATGTACCAACTAAAATAACCACTGTTTAATTCAAATGAAGAAAAAGTTATCTTTGTAAATATATTTAAACTTTCAAAATCTTTATGCAGCAATTTTTTTTTTATTTTTGAGAAGATGTGCTATTTACAGGATGGACAACACTGTTTACCTTGTCTCCTTTCTTAATGGTGCGAACTTGCAGCTTACTGATCGCCTTTTTGGCAGCATCTCCCAGACGTCTCTAAAGACAGAAAAAATACCTTACATTTAAAACCTTACATTTACTAGTCTCTTGAAAATCTGTGAATTTGTCATAGAAGAAGCAAAAAAATGACAAATTTATTTCTGCCTGCTTTTTACGGATAATTTTCAGGAAAATACTTGTATATGGTTTGTCTTTCGGGTCTATATTTAGACTGTTACAGGTGAACGAGAAATAAACTTGTTTCAGGAACTATATTAAAGAAAAGTTGTCATTCTCTCTAAATTATAGAAAATGATAGCAGTAATAATTTAAAATACATCAGAAATACTGGAAGAGCAGATTGTGACATAATCATAGTATTAACAGACAAATGTAAAAGTAATCAAACACACCATCAAGCTTTGGCTACTGGGATAAATTGAGAGCAGATTTGTTAAATAAGACTGAATTCTTGTGAGAACACAAACATTGGTTGTCAAGGCACTGACTCCTATCAAAACAGGCCACTGATGAAATTTCATCACAGACGTCAGAATAACGTCAGAGACAGCCATTTATACTAAAAAAATGGCAATAGCAAGTATTTGCACTGTGGGCTAAAGGAGGCAGACAGCAGGGGTGGTTGATGGCTCACTGGTTTGCCACGTCTCTCCTTAGCCAGCTGTCAGACTTACGCAGGCCTTAAAGCTTTACAGAGCCAACAGAAGATGGAAAAATTCATGTCAATGTCAAGAGTGGGACAATGGCACCACAACACTGTTGGTACCCCTTTTAGACAGATAAACATCAGTGTAGGCATTGTAAATGTCTTACCTGGTTGCGGTCTCGTGCATTAGCGTAACGGAACCTTTGGATATAGTAGAAGACGAGCCAGGCGAGGGAGATGATCATGAGAACGATGAAGGAGATGGACACAAACACTACCGACGTTCTGCTCACATACTTCTGCAGGTTGCGAGTCCCTATGGTGATGTGCAACATGATTGCGATGTTCTGCTCCAGTAAGGCCACAATCTCACGACCTTTCGGCTCCGGGATCATGATGGCCACAACATCGCCTGTACCTGCATACATATAAAAGGTAAGTTGTTTAGTAGATGAAGCAAGGACAGAGTTGCCACTGAAGACAATGAAATCAATCAATATTTTTTGTGAAAATTCAAAGGTTTTCACTGCCTGAACATTTTAAACTCTATTTTTACACATAAATGCCACATGTGTATGCTTAAGACAAGTAGTGAAATTACTCTTAATAGATTAAATATAATTTTTCGAAGGTTCCTGTCCAATCTTTCGTTCGGGGGTTTGGACCTTTGGAGAATTTTCTATTATTTACTGACAATTTATAGGTTATTCACTACATAAAAATATCTGCAAATAACTACATGAAAAAAATGAAAAGACTATCACTCTAATTATGTTAAAATGTTAGAACCGATAACAATTGAAATCACCAGAAAAAAAAAAATTGGGTTTTTTTAAGGCAACAACAACAAAAAAAGCAATAGATACCTAACTATCACAACACACAGAGATGAACAAACACAAACAAATAAAAAACAAAACAGAAAACAATCGTTTTTAAAGAAAAATAAATAGCTGTTGGCTTAGGTCACGAGTTATTATTCCAATCCTTCTTACTATTTGAATACTATTTGGCACCAAATGTAACTAAAACCTATAACATCTTTATCATAATAATTCCAAATTGCTTTTACTGCAATAGCTGTAGATCTTTAACAATCTCAGGAAGATGCTAATGCTTAGAAACCTAATCTACTTTACACAAGAAATAGCCTTCTCACTTCCAATCCTGGCATATAAAGAATTACGCTCCGACTCAGGTCCTGAGAACTTAGACAACACATGAACAAATAAAAGCCTCACTCTTTATGTAAGAGGCTTCCTTCAAGCAAACCTCTTTCTTGCATGATGAAGGCTTTTGCATCAAGCATCTTTTTAAATGCTAGACCTGAAAGATGTTCAGGAGGCACAACACATGTACAGAATAGGATTTCTCTGAGTTTGCATGATAGAAAACATTCCCATCAGGGGCTCCCAGCATTAGCACTGACTAAGATGCTACTTCCTCTTACCCTCCCAGCTAATGCCTCTCGACAGTTCAGTGTCTAATTATGTATACATCTACTTTCAAAGAGTTTAATAAGCAACATGAACTTTTTACACAGTCACAGTGTTTACTTGGGCTATCCCTACTTTCCCACTGATACTTTATTTGATTTTAAAAATAAGTTGATTTTAATATAGATGACAATTTCTTTCTGTCAACCAATCGATAAATTAACTGGCTCATTATTTTAACTTTATTGCTCACAAACACAGAAAGGAGAGTACAGATGCCCCACCCAATATGTTGATCCAGATGAAGCTGATATAACTGGTGAGTATTCAGTTTTACAGAAATATTGGTACAGGTGAATATTTCTTGGGATAAGTAACCAAAAATTGCTGGAAATAGACGGCAAATATATATTGAGGTAATTTTGAAAATGGTTTCTGATATGCATTATCAGATTTCTCGCTCTCAAATATATTCTAGCATCACTCAGGCTCTATCCTGTATTGTACCAAGATAAAGTTGTCTGTAATGAGGGAATGACACATGGGACACAGTGCAAAAATGACTCAGTAGTTTCTATACACGATTAGGGGATAACAAGGCTTGACTCAGGGTTGTAGGACTGGGGGTAAAAAGAGGGGTTGAGCATACAGCGTCTAAGTACGAGGAAAACCCATCAAAAATACACGCATGAAAATGGAGGAAGGGGCCCATAGACAGTGCCTATGTGAAGGGTCCAGAATTTGGTGCAATGCCCTTGGCTTTACTCTACAGTCAGTCGTACAGTGGCAGGTGGATGAATCCAGAAACAGCATCAACAGCCTGAGAAACTATTACATCATATTCCTTCTGCCACCACAGGGAGTCATGCAGTCAAAGAGGCTCCCCGTGGTGCTTCACTCCTTCAGTCAGTCGCCATAAGCAGTAGCTTTATTCAACCTGCCACCATCAACAGCACCTCCTGTGCAGCCTGCCAGATACACACTGCTATCACAAATCCTCCTGCACTGAGCTGCACAATCTTATCATTTTTTACATTATTTTATGGGGTGACTTTAGAATAATAGAAAATATGGTGTCATGTATTTGTTTTTTTTGTTTTTCAAGAGTTACAAGGCTTTATACAAGCCACAACAGATATATTTTGAGGATGAAACTGCAAAGCATTATTGCTGTCATGTTCATAAATCCCTTTATGTAACAAGTGTGCTGTAAAATCTGCACAGCTGCTACATTTTATACGATCATGATTGAAAAGTCAGGCCAAAATGAAGTCTTCTGGGCTATTTTATTTTCATGCATATGCAAGAATTGGCAAAAGCATCAATCCATGTCTTAGCTTAAATGTTTGATTCTTAAAGCAACATAAATATAATTGTATCACAATTGTGTCTGTATATTTGGCAACAGCCTTTAACAATTAAACAAATTCTTCAATTAGGCCTTACAATTTGATTATGGGTTTGCAGAAATGAATACAAAGACTTTTATGTGTTAAGGACGGGATAAAAAAGGAATTAAATGATATTATGTGGGGCAACATTGACTTGATACAGGATGCCAAGTATTAATTTTTTATTACATCAATGATTAGTTTGCAAGTATAATTTTAACATTTAGTTACTATAAAAACGATCAATGTTTTTTGTCCACTAGATGGTGCTGAGTTTTTTCTGGTGAGGTTAGCAGAGGTCATGGTCGGGAGGACTGGCAAGTTTTCATGACAGCGTTGGTCAATCTACCTGCCTGACAATCCTATTTAACTGCAATAAAAACAACTAAAGTAAAATAAAGACTGAAAACTTGAATTTTGTAATAATATTGTATTATGGGACTTTTGGTTATTCTAGCCTTTGTTGTGTATACAATCTTGTGCAAAAACAGACAGCCACCATAACCCTTGAAGCCACAGAATAGCTCAGTTAACAGCATCTCCACTGTTAACACAAGGGCTTACTCTTGCCTTATGGTGGCTGCTCCCTCAAAATGAGTTTATGTATGTAAAAGCTTCTAAAGCAAACCTGGCTACAAACACTGACAAAGACATCAAAAGCTTGTATTTGGAGAGCAAACAGATGATAACAGGCTGCTAAAAAAACACTGCCTATTCAGATCCTCAGAACACAAACTGCCACATTTCTTCACTGTCGGTTTTTCTTACTGGCATAAATAAATTTCTAAAAAAAAAAAGGTAAAGATGCGATTGGAACTCTGTTGCAGAGTGTATAAAATAGATGTTCAATATAGGTGGATTGAGAAATGCATTATCTTTTCCCTAATACATGTTATTCTCAAGACTACCTGACAATGTCGATATTTGAATCTTTACTGTTTTTCAAACCTATTTTTTAATGCGAAATCAGATACGCCCTCTTCTGTCCTAGTTTTATTTAAACACATAAATAAAACACAATGTAATCAATTGCTGATCCTCAAGCAGTAAAAAAAACGTTATTACTGGTTTTATTTGTCAACTTTAATGATAATTATAAAAAAAAAAGATTATTCTGTATTTGCTCCCAGCAAAATGTTTCAGACAAGTTAAGACAGAAGCAACAAAAGACTGGGAAAATTGAGAGACACACGAAGAAAAAAGGTTCATTGATAGTCGGCGATAGTATCATGACATTGGCATCCTTGAAGGCTCAGTCCTTCACAAGTAAAGGAAGCATATCGTGTAATAGACTTAGGAGCACTTCATAAAACTGCTATCAGTAAAACATTTTGTTCCTAACTTCTGACATCCTGTTTTTATTTCCACCTAACACAACGTTCCAAATTTTTGAACTGGGATTACAGTTTCAAGTAAAATGAAATAAGTTAAATAAATTGTAACTTTTATTTGTCAAAGTGAAAATTGAATAACAAGTTTTTAAATCACTGGGTACAAAAGTTGATTTCTAATCAGATAAACCACATTATCTCACATCAAAAGGCAAATGATTTCTACACTCTGTAGACTTCTAAAAATGCCCATGTATGGCTGGCTTCAGCTTCAGCTTCACAGCCAGCAGAAATAAGGAAAGGCATAACAAGCCATGTAAGTTTCCCTAAGCCTTGACTCTTATCTTCTTCTGTTCACTGTGACGTAGTCAGAGTGGACAAAAATAGCTGCTGCTAAAAGAGGAAGGCAGTGTCTGAGACTGAGGCTGGACTTGTGAAAAGATGTGGAAGCAGAGAGGAATAGTGGGTTAATTTAGTGGAAACCAGCCTGTTCGTGACACTAGCAGGCTTTTAATCTGCTGCAGAGTGGATTATACTGACACATCATTGAATTAATTGATAAACTGTAGTAATGACCATGTGCTAACCTGAACCTGACAGCTACACAAAGCAAACTACACTGTGGCTTCATATTTTAAGTTTATACAAAAAGCTTCATAGCTACTGACTAAAGAAAAACACATATGAACTACCCTGCAGAAAATCATATGAATAATGTGCAATGTCTGCTGCTGGACGTCTCTCTAAGAAGTGGATCCATGACACACAGGAGCAGTGAATTGTGGGATTTTATTGTTTAACAGTCACCATTGCTGTTGAAAATCTATCAAGCAGAAATGTTCGCAAACAAGATAATGTATTAAAGCTTTGTTGTTAAATTTTAGCCCCTTTTGCAAACTTTCTTCCTCACTCTCTTATTGGTGGTTAGCAACAAATAACAAAATTAAATGCATCATGACCTTGAGAATAAATACGGATCATGGAGTTTGAACGTCGTTTGAAACTGTTGGGATTATGTAAATTGACATCTCAACAAAATATATAACACAGATATAGTTGCTGTGGAAATGTTATATGTTTGTTTACATGTAAGGTTTACATGTAAGGATTTATTCCGTTCTTGTATCTGTATTGTACATATGTATTTGAAGCTAGCAGCTGATTAGCTTAGTTTAGCACAAAGACTGGAAGAAAAGAGAAACAGTTAGCCTGCTTCTCTCCCATCTTAATCTAAACTTTAATAGTGTGCTACATCTTTCATTTGTTAATATGAAAACTGAAGTATAAAAATGAAACACTGCAGTTTTGACAGGTGGTTCGTACTTGGTGCTGAGGAACTATCAGAGACTCTAGGATACAGAACTGCAAAATGTTGTTTTGACATGTCAGGCCTTTACAGCTTAAGCAAATTAACAAGAAGTGCTGGTAGGCATGTCCTTTTACTAGCAACCATTTCCAGGTTGGCTGTTTTTTTAGTGCTTAGCTGACATAATCCAAACATGGCTCCAACTACATATTTAACATAAAGATAAGAGACGTGTCAAGGGTGTCATTCTTTTTCTAATTTTCTTCAAGTAAGAGAAAGAGCAAACTTGCTTTACTTCTAGGCAACTAATCATGGAGATTTAATGTGACTAAATATTCATTTGATAAGGTTCACTAGAGCTTTGATGAGAAGTTTAAAACAGTGATGCAGCAGACATCACCAGTAAATGACCTGGCTTTATAGTCCAATGTTAAACATGACTGTGATCTGGCTTACCATTAAATACTAAAGACAAGCCATGAAAGGTCTCTTGCTCTGGCAACAGTGGATTTTACAGCCCAGCTGTGTTGGCTCTGGACAGGAAAGTGCTCTGTTTTTTCTTTGGCAGCCTCACTTTTAGTTAAACAAATTAAGATCCATTCCTTTGTCACTGTACTCTCTGTTACCTTCCTCTCCTCTTTAAGCTTTGACATCACACCTGTCCTGGCTAACATTTCTGTGTCACAGTTTATATTTATATCATGGTTCAAAGCAGGGCAAGCCTTTAAAATAGCTTGGTGCCTTTTACATTTTGCTGCAGGTATTGTGCTGTGCACCAGGGTCTTTGTTTGTTTTGTTTATTTGCTTGTTTGAAGGAAAAGAGGATGCTTAATGATCAAATACTGTAAACTCCCTACGTAACTTAGTATGACAAAGATGTCATTTTTTTAATGAAATTTTAGTGTGGAACTGTTGAAATGTGTATCTTAAGCTAGCATTTGGTTAGCTTAGCATAAAAAACTGGGAACTGCTTACTTGGTTCTGTCACATGGTAACTAAAATTTGTGATATTTTAAGCTCAAGTAATAACTGCATGAAAAGAGGAAATTTGTTGAATCTGTAACAGCTTGTCTAGCTTGTCCTCATATTAATACGCCAACAGTAAGAAAAAGCTTGGTAGCAAGGCCAACATACAATGGTATGTTATAATATTCTTATCCTTTTTTCTATACAGAAGTATCTGCTGCTGTTCTTCCAGCCCACAGAGTCATTTTTTTCCTCAGGCTGTAAGACACCTCAATTCATCAACAGCATTCCAACTTAAAAATAATCTTAGGTCTTGCAGAATCAGTTCCTTGTTGCATGTTTGAAAAAAAAAATTAACAATCAACTGACCATCGTGTCATCAGGTGTAGTATACTTTTGTGTTGGGATATCTGTTTCTGTACAGATCTTTTTGTTAAACAGCCTGCCACACATTGTGCTTCTGTCTTGTGCAGGAGGAGTGGTCTGGCCAGCTGCATCTTTATGAAAAGCAGCACTGAGCTAAGAGCGCATTTCCAAGGGAAATGCAAGTCAATAAAAGCTACAGTGCACATCTAGGATATCGAGGACTCCTGGTTCATTGAACAAAAAAACAGTCAAAACCATCACACAGAAGATCAACGAGGTATCACATAATTTATAGAAAACAGAAGAGTTTGTTTCACGCAAATTCTGTGTAAACTTCCGCATTAATTATTTAGCAATGTCATAAAATTATGCTTAGCCTTCTTTGCAGATACCAAATAAATAATGTTTTATTTGCATCTTTACTGGAGAGAGCTCTGTGCTTTATTATCTTATCAGTGATGTTCAATTCCAGCAACTTCTATGAGAATCATTAACTGGAAAAAGTATTAAATAAACAAAGAAGTAGGAACTACCTGTTCTCAGCCCTGAGTAGTGTTTGCAGGTATTGCTTTACCAATATGCAATATGTGTGTAATCTGAAACACTTATTAACTAAAGGTTGGAGTAATAACTGAAGGAAACTCAGATGAGCATACAAACACTTAATTAACTGAGATCTTCTGTCATTTGGACTACTGTAGCAAGACAGGATGAGAAAAAGGTTCCCAGACACTTAGAAACAAGAAAATGAGGGTGGCAGAAATAGAATTTTGAAAAGTGATGGGACACGTCTCCCCACATCACCAGGGGAAATGTCACCCTCAGTCAAAGACATGTACACTGTGCACTCTTTTAGCACGACAGCCCCTAGAGTTAATTTGAACAGGATTCTTCTCTGCGGTGTTATGAGGCCTCTAGTTTCCCTAAGCTTTATCTTTGTCTTTGTCCAAGATTCTAGATTTCTAGATTTAGCACATTTAAACAAGACTTTTAGTTTGATTTGTGACCTGCGGATCTTATCTTCTCATCCAGCAAACAAATTACCCTGCTCTGAGCTATCTAAACAGTTTGTTTATCTATGTGCCAGCCTGCAATGCTTTAGGCAAACAAGGGAAGGAAACGTGACTCATCAAAGGTGAATTTGAGGTCTATGTTTTCAGTACACTTTGCATGGATTATGTCAAGAAAATGGGGGCAAGAAACTCATATACTCTCTCAAATGTGTGCATTAATGATGTATTTACAGCACTTAAAGTTCAAAGATGTGTTTTTGCTATGCTTCAGCTTTGTCTTACAGAATCATTTACCTGTGGGTCTTCTGCATGTGTTCCTGAGCAAATTTACATTTTGTTGTTGTTTGTTTACATTTTTATTATAGTGGTATTACAGTTGGGAAGGAGAGGTTTTTTGCTCCTCACAGAAAAATCTGTGATACAGGCAATAGTTGTACATTTGCCATCTGTGGGAATCTTGGCACACTGAATGACAAACATTTCCCCGTCCCTTTTAAACTATCATTTATTTGCCATTGTGGTTCAGTGCTTAGTGATAAATGTTTTCAGCAATCTCACAGCTACAGCATAGCTTGCAAACTAGACACATGGTTGTGCTGCAATCAAATGAAAAAAATATTTGGCAATTTTACTCACCATTTTCCAGGAAAACGTTTTTTTTTTGCATAGCCGCCAGCATTCCTGAGTGCCTTGATTAACATTAAGGACTTACTATTTCGAAATTATGGGCTACTGTCTTTGTGCTATTCCTTTGTACTTCTTCACAAGAAGTTAGTTTTTCTTGTTTTTTTATTTTTTATTAAGAACGTACTCTCTGGCTTTTTGTGCTTAGACAACTTTAACTTCCTTAAGTAAATGACATACAGATAATGCCAAAATAAACAAAATACACATTTAAGTATCACAAAACTGAATTGTTTAGGTTCTTGAACTGGGACTGGCTATCAAAGTTGCACTAAAGTTACATGTCTAAATGATATCAGTCTAAGTGTTTTGCATGTCATATCCTACAATAGAGAAAACTTCAGCAAAAATCCACATACAGTCACAAGTAGTAACTCCTGTCCTACCTCTTGGGGAGTCAAAGCACTTTTCTAGTTTATCTAAAAACTAATTGATTATTTAGCTTATTATAGAGATGCAGAAGAGCCCTGCGACCTCAGTGGGGGGCAAAAAACCCATTTATCTCACCCAGAGGTGCCCAACACTTGGCAAGCAACTAATACTACTCTCTCAGACCTCCATCACTTTGACTGACTAGGAATCACGATGAGAAAGTCTACAAGAAGACTTGAATCTTACCTGGATGTGGCATTGTTATAGTGTCGTTGGCACTGATGGAGCCCACATTGTATATGACAACCGCAGAGGCGTTGTATCTAGCAACATTACGGATTTTCTCTCTGTACGTACAATTCCCCGCTGCCACCAGCGCCACCCAGGCGGTGTTGTGAGGGACAGGTGGGAACCTGACGTTTGGGTCGCACGCCTGTCTGTCCTGTGGAAGAGACGGGACCAGGACCAGTCCTCTGGCTTCTTTCTTGGGAGAGTGCTCTCCATACCGACCGCACTCGGTTTTCTCGGTCTTGACCTCCGAGGTGACGGGATCCAGATAGGTTATGTTGACAAAAGCTGTGTACCATTCCTCTTTCTCCGCAACCGTGAAGTCCAGACACAGCAAGTGGACGAAACAAAACGATAGCAACCACGTCGATAGAGCCAGACTGCGGCAAGCTCGAATGAGGGACGGTGCCATTGTGACTGTGCGGCTGGTGAGGGATGGATGACGAGCTGCGGGTCTCCTCCTCACTGGAAAGACCGCACCACGTCCCACTTCTTTTTTTACAGAGAGCGTAGGTTAAAACATTAACCTTGCATAAAAAGCCAGAGCCAGACGGCAGCTCTCATAAACGAAGCGTCCTCACAGTTTTGTGAGGAGTCTACAAGCCTATACACCACCACCTGCAGGAAAAGACGGCGCTGTGTGTGTTGTTGTTCACCGTGAGCTGCTTCCCGTCCTCGCTTTGGATTGGCTCACCGCTCATCAACACGTGACCTGGGCGTGGACAAAGTGCCTCTGACGCCCCGTGACATGTGGAGGTACTAAACAGTCTTAAATCATGTGAAACCACTGCCAAAGAAAAACATTGACAGCCCAGTAAGGATCAGGCAAGTAATCTTTATAGTTTTTAATACTTAAGTAAAATTGTTAATTGAAAAAATAACAACAAAAAACACACATATACACACTATAACTTATTCCCATGCTACTTGTCTTATTGTGCATTATTATTTCAATATTTACCAAGTTTTAATAAGCTTAGCATCTGTGTAAGAACTGCGGTAGTTTTAAAAGGTAAAACGGATACACCAATATCCCAAAAATGTTTTGTAGGTCAATCGGCATTTAAAATAAACCGGTAAATAACTGAATTAAATTATTCTTTTCACTAATGACTTCACTTAGTGAATAATTTAAAACAGACTCAGTATTCATCAAGATTTACTGTAATGTGATATAACTTGCTTGCGACTGCAAACATGGTAGCCCTTTTTTGTACTTCATATTAACTGATTTATGTAAATCGGTAAATTATTCATTATTGTCATCATTA
>JAPZDY010000020.1:2775932-2793248 GCA_029783645.1 Ctenochaetus hawaiiensis
CTTATTTATCATTTATGAGTTACAACATAAACTAGAAATTAATCTGAAAGAATAAAGCTATGGATATTCTCCACTGTTTTTTATCGTCAACAAATCCAATGAAACAATTTTTGTAACTATTTTTCATTTAAACCATTATTTAATAAATCTTTAACTGCGTGTATTCACACTGAGATTTTTTTCTGTCTCCTAGGAAAACTGTAAAATTATGTCGCTCAGATGTTACATGTTGGAGTTGAGAATGGTCTCTGTTGAAGAAGACATTAATGATAATAACACAGATTGTATCTGGGATTTCACTGATCGACTTCTTGCTGAAGCTGACACTGTGAGTACTGTTCACAAAATGCTCTGCATAGTGTCTGTATAAATAAAATTTTTAACTGCATGTCATTCTTCGTTAACCACTGACGAAGCTGGTACAGAGTGCTGCAGGGATGTCATGTTTTTGTTAGTCAGTCTGTAAGTTAACATTGTCTTGGTTCCCTCAACAAAAGCCAGAGAGATTTGTCAACTGGACATCAGATTATTGCAGAAAATCATTTCAGTGAAAAAAAAAAAAAAGTTAAGGACACTTAAACGTTTTGTTCAGCGAGATAATCCTCAAAAATAAAGTAAAAAGCTAACGTTGGGCTATAAAAGAACTACACCACTCACACAGCTTTATTTGGCCACTTGTTAGCCTCAACCTTTTTTAATTCCCCTAAAAGCTTTAAATATCACAAGTGGATTGTTTACTGTGTATGTATTTTATGCCATAGAACAAAACATGAAAGTCTCTTAAGCTGTGTTAAGCACAGATCTTATTTCTTGTCTCTAACCAAAAACCTTTTTTAAAAAACCCACTAACTTTGAGCAGAGGGAACCGGACTTGCAACAGTGCTTGCTCATTTTTGGCTTTTAGGACTCATTCCTGTAGTACTCTATTAAACTTTTCAATGTGTTTAAACTGCAAAGATATTTTTTTAGCCTCTAATGGCTAATGACTCATACGTACATTATTTTAGTTATAAGCATCCTAGCTTATATCAGCACTTAAACACTAATATCTTTTAATTAACATTTAAAAATGTTTTACTGTGTGTCTTTTGAATCTTAGGCTGGCTGTCCACCATGTGAAGCATACTCTCTTAAAAATATTACAATATTCCTGGAGAGACTAAATCACCTTTTGGAAGAAATGACTGCGAAACAATACTAAGTAATATAATGTAAATAATGTAAATTTGTACATAAATGTAAAGAATTGTTGCTCTTTGTGCTTTTTTAAAATTTTTTAAACATCAGACTGTGTCAGCCTGTGACAAACGATGCCGTCCTGTATTGTATAATATGAACAGACCTAACAGACTAAATACAATGTGAAACATGACAGCTTAAATGTATGGGATCACAGTACTCATGTTCCTTGCTGTTTGTGTTAAACCACACAGATTAAGTCTTTCTGTTATTGTCACAATCTGCTTTTTCATTGTACAGTTTTAAAACTAGTATCAGGAAGATGAATACAGTAGGACTGTGTACTGTACATACAGATTGTACATTATTAAGCTCACTGCCAAACACTATTGAATGTAACATCTGTTATACAGTATATGCTAAATGAAATTCAGTATCTTGAGAAAAGTTGCTTACTCTAGCAAATAATATCCCAGCTATATAGTCTTTTATTATTTCGATCCGTCTCGTAGCTTGTTATTCTTTTCTCAAGTTTTGTTAAAAAGTCATGTTTAATCTCAGTGTTAGTGGGCATTCAGACTGAAAGCAGCCATGCTTTAAAACAACACAAGCGGCTGTGTTGGTGTGGTGGTGATATCAGTGAGACATGAAAAGTCCAATGTGTAGGATTAAGGAGATCTATTTATAGAATAGCAGAAATTGGAATAAAGTTTTCATATGTATGTTTTTGTGAGTGTACAACACAGAAAATAAGAATCTTTCAGTCTGATTTACTAAGGTTTGCATGTATAAAAATGAGTGTAAACTTGATTATCACCTGCAACCAAATGTGCAAGCTGATGTACTAATGGTGGGCAATATGTATTGTGCCTTTCAAATGTGCAAGACAGCATGCATTGCCCATTTAGTACTTTTGCCTTAATGAATATGTGGTATTGGGTGTTTCTAGCCTAAGGTGCAAAGAACTGTAGGGAGAATATGCAAATAGGTTATTGTAGCAAATGCATTGCACTTTACCAAGCCTCACAATAATTTTGCTCATTGTAACTGTCTGTATATAATAAATTTGAAAGGAAGGTGCTATTCGGTGCATTGTTGCACGCAGATGGCGGCTCTTATTGTGGCGAGGAGGAGGAGGAGACATAGGCATAACAGAGAAGGATGTGTTTTTTTCCACTCGTGTTAACATTTATTGAATAACAGAAGAAATCAGTGACACATTCAAAACTCTTTATGTATATACTACTGTTTTTGCCTGTTTTCATTTCAACAGTTATTCTTAGTTGATCACCCTCAAAACACACACCAAACCAAACATGCAATATGTTAGACTAAGCCTGCAATTTAGTACTCTTTTTTTGGCTTCGTAGTAAATCAGGCCCTTTATGTTTTTTTTTTTTTTTTTACCTTAAAATGAACCCTTTATTTTAAAGAGAGAACAGGTCATCTTCTGGTGTCCACCTTGTTGCACCGCCATGTTTCCACAGTAGCCCAGAATGATCAAACCCGACACTGGCTTTTAGAGGTGGACTTTTGTTTTTCATGAGTTTGGAGGCCACAAAGGGGAAGGTGGACAGAGAATATTCAGACTGGTGCAATCTGCATCTTCATGCTAGATACCACTAAATCTCACACACTGGATCTTTAAAATGTTCCCAAAAAGGCTAATTGAATGCAAATCCTTGCCTGAAAAGTCTGAAAAATTATCATCAGACAGCAAAAAACACACACAATATTAGAAAAAATAATTTCAGTAGCAATACCTGTAACTTAAATCCTAACATTTACGAGGTAAACTGTCTATCTGACAGTGTAATCACCAAAAATGTTTGCTTGGATGTAATTGTGAGCCAGTGCAGCTGGACGATGTAGCATTGTAAACCATTAAAAGTTGTGCCTGTTTTAATTTTTTTTTTTTTTTGAAGAGTTTGCCTTTTTTGCATTAATTTCTATTTTTATTTTACTTTTGTTAAACTCTCGTCTTCTACGCTCCAGTGCAGCTTTATCCCCCCCTCCACCACAAGCCTAGTTGCTCGCAGCCTCATTTGGCAACATGTCTAGAGTATCCTTGAGGTCAACAAAATTTTATGAGTGTTTCACATCCTATAAACAGTATGTTGGTTACATCCATGTTTGTTTGTTACTGGCCTTAATCACTGCCTTTGTTGGCGCATTGCTTTGTTTCTCTTGCACATTTCCGTCACCAACTATTTGCTAGAAAAACACTTTTACACATGATAAGAATGGCGCCACGTTTCTGCAGGAGAATGTGCCTCCTTATGCATGATTTAAATAAAATGATAACCAACTCTCGAAAACATGGCTCCACAATACTGAAAAAAGGTCGATCACTGAGTGATTTCCTTGTGCTCTTCATTGTTGGTCAGTTGTCACTAGTCTCATAATATGATTCAGAAGTGAAATAAAAGTTTGACAAAACCACTTGATAAATTACTCTGGGTAAAGTCAATGGACCCCTTTACAGTGCAGGTGTCACTGCTAGTGTGAACCAATGAAGATGCCATTTTAAAGCAATTGCACCTACGTGTACCCCCATTGGCCAATCAGTCTTAGAAGTACTTGTGGTCAGGCACATTGCTCCCTTGAGGCAGAAGAAAATAATTGTGCCACTCACCAACAACAAATAGGTCTGAAGTTATTATTGCAGTGTTTTCCTGCTACTCAAAAGGAACACTGTTCAGTTAGTATGACATGCAGTCATAGGTGGGTTCACAGTGAACAAATTAGAGATGGGTGGGTCAGCCTTGACAATTTGAATTTGCATGCATAAATAAATCATTTCACAATGGATTATTTATTGTTAGCTACTATGTGCAGTAGCTCTCCAGTTAAATATTGATTCTTGGGCTTATATCTAGTCAAATGGAGTTGGTGATGGGAGGGAAAGATGCCTGTTGCTAATCCTAATTGCAGAGTCAGCCATTTAGATAACAATGCACAAGACTTTCAAAGGGAATGTGATCTTATACTTGGTTAAATTCTTGTTATGCCCAAATTACACCTATGATTGTTAGGACACTAAATCCAACCTCTCAGCGCCCAGATAATGTGCGGTTCAGACTATCTGCCAAAAACAATAACAGCCTGCTGTTACTTACTGCTTAGATGTATTTTGACCTCATCTGTTTTTGTTAAGACAATGTGGCTTATAAAGAATATGTATAATATTTGCAGCAGCAATTGTGTTAATAAATAACAGTGGTTCTGATTGATTTCAGTGTTTATATTCCTCTCATTTAAGTCGACCTGTGTGAAGGAATTCCTCTAACCCCCTAGGCCTTATCAACCCTCCGTCTGCCACTATGCTTCTTTGCACTTAGCTTGAGCAAGTTGACACCTGGGTCACACAGTCCATTTGTTATAAGCAGTGTTATGTCTTACAGTTATTTGTGCAGATTCTTACCCTTTGCCCTCCATGTGACCTTCTCATTTCTGCAGTTGATCTTTGACCAGATTTTCCATCACAATGTGACTGGCTCAAAAGCATTCACTTGTTTTGTAACATGACTCAAAACACAATAGTGACTGAAGCTGTGGATTTTTCTCATGACAGCACTAGAGAGAAAAACTGCTGAACAGCCTAAGTCATGTCAGACAAATATTGCTAAAAATGGTAAAGAGGCTCCTGGAAGTCTTAAGGTGGATATATTTTGGAACAACTACATTCAATTGCAACAAATCAGTATTTACTCCATAAGCTAGATTTTTCTTCAAGTTTGGATATTTAAAAATGTATTTCATAAAATGTATCTATCTCACTTTGACAGTGCCAAATATCTGCACCCATCAATGTCATTTCTTGTAACTAGATAAAGACAGAGACAGAGACTGGGTCAATGCATGGTGTTAGTCTAGTGAAGTAATGCTAAGTAACAAATGTCTTAAAGAAAAGTACTGCATCAGGTCTTGGATCTCAAGCTTGGAATCTACTGAAGACATTACCTGACCGGTGTGGATGAAAAGTTAGAAATATCAAATGATGTCTCATTGAGATATGGCAAAGCACTTATCATTCCAGAGGTCTGTAGAGAAGGCTTGATATCTTGATCTTCAGAATCAGCTAAAAGGTAAAAGATACCTGTAAATGTCAAATGTGCTACTTGTTTCTGTGATCTGATCATCCTAAACACAAGAATTAAAACTTTTGTTAACAGAATGACTGAATAAAAATACAGAACAATTAAAAGAAGAGAAATTAACCACACTCACAGAAGCTTCCAAACTACTCCTGAGGCATAATCCACCTCTCTTTTGTCTGAGTATGATCAGTATGTACCAGACATTCATAGCTTTTTAACAGAATAGATACACATACTGACTTACCTCTTGAAGCTTTTCTGGAGGTGGTTTATTTAAGAATGAACTGGTTGAGAGATGATTGTTAATCCTGAAGGAGTGAGCAACAAAGATTTCTTAGCCCTGTTTTTAGACCACAGACTGCAACGAGTTTATGAGAGTGCTGAACTTGGCCTCAACATAAATCAGGTTTTTATTGGAACACAGATTCAGTTATGACTCGTGTAACTATACGAGTTTACTTACTCATTCAATTAAACGCACACCTTTGAAGTCAGTGTGAACACATGCATCAACATTACAGATACATCATCTTGCAATCATACATAACTACAATAAATCATCCTTTAATTTCAAATTACCAATTTTAAATGTCCAATTTATAACAACAAACACAAACATATTAAAACATGCATTAAAGTCCAAGGTATCAACCCTCAGAATATATAGAAAATATATAATATATAGAGAATACAAAAATAAATAATTGAATTTGTTAGATAGCATTCAGAAATGATGGTCCAATATCCTCAGTCCTATTCTAACTTCATGTGGCTTCACTGGCCTGTACCTTGAGATATAAAAATGCTTTGGCAAAAGCTCAGGTGCAACCATTTAGATGATCAACAGGATCAACACATGCTTTGAAGTGCTGGCGTGGTACTAACATCTGCAAGGATGTAAATATGTAAATAAACGGAAATGTATCTACAACAGTCAAAAACAAGTTGACCTGGATATGTGACACACGCACAAAAAAAATCTACAAATCAAATGCTCATTAACTGCAAAAAGAAGGAACAGCAGGACATACTTTCAGTCAGAGTCTTGTGGATTAATTCCATCTTGTAGTCTTCAGTACATCCAAACTATAAATAGTTTGTACTGTATCTAGTTCTTAGCAGAGAACCATGTTTATTCCACCAAAAACACTTTTGAACGGAAACTCATTCTTGACATTCAAAACAGGACATTTAACAAAAAAGCCTCACCTTAAAAGGCAAACAGGCTAGAAATTGTTTAAGCTTTTAAATTGCATCTGCACAGTCAAAGAATGAAGCAAGCTCCTCGTCAATGAGAAAGCTCTCGAAAAGCTAATGAGTGAACTTCTGAGTTAAGATTCAGTGTGTAGGATTTAGTAGCACCTAGGGGTTAGGTTGCAAACTGCCCTCACTTGTATACCCCTAGCCGTCTATTAAATGCAATAAATATTACATTTACATTTTTTTGTTTTTTGTGCAGGTTAAGCGCACGAAATGATAGAGAACAAACATTATGCAATGGCCTAATGTTCTATGACCTATATAAATTGGTTGTTCAGCTGTTTGTTGCTCGAATTTAGCAATCTTTGCCCTTTACTGAAAATGCAGTGAATACCAGTGTTTTTGGCACTGGATTCTAGTCAGAAGTGGGAAATTCATGTTATGTTTTTGTGCTAGGCATATATCTTCCAAAGCTTCTTAATTGACTGACAGGGACCCAAAGCAGCCAATCTTGAAACATGACATCATCCATTGCAACAGGGTCAACTCTGCTCTTTGCTTTAGAGTTCTCCTAGTTCAGTAGTAAAAGTTGGCCTCAGTAGCTTTGTGAATACACTTTTAAAAGGAAATCCTATCCTGGTACTTTTAGTGCTATTGAGGATTTCTTCTGGTGGAAAGATTTATGTTTCCTTAATACAGCCTCTGAGCAACTGTAAAGACATGGCAGTGCCAACATATCTGACAATATGTAAGTAGACCTGCTCCTTATGTAGCTAGAAAGGGCTCATTGTAAAGTCATGCTAACAATTCTAATTTCCAGTTGATTTTACTCTTATGAAAACATAATTATCAATATTACATTTAATTTCTGCCAGTAGATCCTCCTAAGTCCTTTGCACTGGACCTTTGAGACTGTTTTGTTGCATACTTGCCCTGTTCTGAACTTCCCTTCTGCATTCTTCATGGAAACAAACAAATGCAGGTTGAACTGCTTGAGGTCTTAGAAATATCATTAATACTCTGTGCAATATTTTTGGATTATACAGGTTTTCTACAGACTATGTTTTACCACACAGTTGTACTATTCATCATTGATTAGGCCATGAAGAATAAAAAAGGCAAAATGAAAAGTGCATGAAATTTACAAATAAAAATTGGTGAATCCAGCTTGAGATTGACTGAATACATACCTCCCTCCCCCCGACTGCGCAACCTAAAACTTAACAGCAAATGTAACATCCAGCAAGTTGTTTTGGTTACAAACAATAAAATATTTTTATTATTGTGCACATGATTTGATATTTTCTACCTCAGTGACACACAATGTTTGGTTATACAGTACTTGGCTTGCGTCCTTAAGAGTCGACTTTGCCGTAGGTCCCCTCCGGTGGTCGATAGCACTTGGGAAAGGCCATCAGCTGCAACATGTTGAAGGCATATTTCCTGCATCTAATGTTCTTTTGAACGTTCTCAATCCGACAGCCTTCTCTGATGATCAAATATAGAGGGTGAAGATGCATGGGAGAAGGAAAGAAAACAAAATAAAAAAGTAAACATGAATGAGTTTTTAAATTGTGTTTGCAATGATAGAAACAAACATTTTAAGAAAGCTTCCTCAAAGTACAATTAAATTTTGGTTCTGAAAAATATACTTAAGTAAAGTAACTGGTTAATAAGCTAAAATATTCATATCGGACATGTTTGAATGGAAAGTTGATGGGACTTTTAAAAGTTCTGCGTTCAAAATTTTACTGTAGTATGAGTTATTCAACATAAGCATTAAAATATACTTAAATTACCAAAAGTGAAAGTACTCTTTATGCAAATCTCAAAATATTATTATCATTCATGCATTATTCCTACATCGTTTTAATACTGCAGCTGGTAAAGGTGAAGCTTATTTAATAGCTTTTTTAATTACTTAATATATTGCTCAGTACTGTAACCTACAATAATAGATCGTAATTTTTTTATTTCTGTTTTGAATAGAAATAGTGACTTAAGCTGTCAAATGAATAGGAGGTAAAAAGTTGAGTAGAAGTTCAAAGTAGCAAAAACAGAAAAGTCAAGTAAAATACAAGTTACTTAAAGTTGTACTGCACCTGATTAAATATGCTTAAATAGCTCATTATGTAATAATTTAACTCTACCTATCCCTAACCCAATATCACAATAGACAATAATAAAATGCACAAACTAGGAGACTTGCATCATGGCCCCCTACTAAAAAAATGCCATGTGTAAACAACCTAAAAATATCAGTCCTTACATGTTTATAACAACTAGTCATGCTTTCATTTTTCATATGAAACACCATGAAATAGTGAGAGTGTCTAAACTAACATTTTGGGAATTTCCCATCATTAAATGAATGGATGGAATTTCCAGAATAAGAGAGGGTACCATCACACGCAGTGTAGGGTCAAGCTGTTAAATGCTTCTTAAATTTTTTTCTTCAAATACCCACAACTGTCACTCATAATCCATCATTTTCAAACAAACAAATAACAAACAAAAAAACAAACAAAAAACAGAGAAAAATGTGTTCTTTTTAACAATATAATCAATTAAGCAAACAAGGTTACTTATTCTGCACTATGAGCCTCAAAGTGACAGCAGTGCCACATCGCCTGACACCCAATGATTCCTAATTTAACACCAGAAATTTTAGGAACAAAACAGAGAAAAGGGCTTCTTCTCACCTGCTTTAGTTTACCACGTTTTTTGACACCTCCCTCACCATAAATGTAGGCGATAGGATTAAAACTTAAGCTACTAAGCCAGAGTTTGAGTGGTGCCTTCAGGCTTCATTTCTATTAGTGTAACTGTCTTACCCTCCAGGTATCAGGAGGTGCAAGCAGGTGGAAGAACACAGCTCATTAAAATGAGATACTTAGACCATTTCCCAATTTTTTAAAACTCTTTATTCTTCTTCAGCTGTGTCTTTCTCCAGAACCAACAAAGTAGTTTAGTGATGTATTTTACCATCCAGCATTTACACAGTTTCCTTAAATGTTACCTTTTCTAGCAAACAAATGCAAATCTTTGTATGATTATTTGGTTTTCAACATCAGGCAATACCAAAATGACAATACCACAACTTCTGCAAATGCCTCTTTGTAAGAGTGTTCTTTTGTCACGGGGACAGCAGACTTTTAAATGATCCGAATATGTTATTGTTTTTCAATACATTCCAGTAGAAGAGTTCCTGTTTTTCTTTTTGATGCTTCAGAGGTTTGTGTAAAAGGAAGGGAAACACATTTTTTCAATGTTTGCAAATATTCTTCCTTCTCCTTTTGAGATCAAATTAAACGCTTAATGCTTTGGCATCAGAATCACACAACCACAGACTTGAACATCAATCCCAAAAACTACCTTTTAGCCAAGACCTGGCTTTCTTATTCAGGTTTTAGTACCTTACAATGCCTTAACAGTGTATAAAGTTGTGTCTGCTGATGCTTCAGCCAGACGGATGTTTCTGTTTTTAAAGTTTAATGCGGTGACGAGTGTTGCTTGCCCTCCTGGTATGTATGTGCTATAAGATTTTTTAATTATTGATCGGAGTGTTCACCTTCATATTTTATTGAAATGTATTATATTTATATTTATGTATTATAGTGTTAATATAGTGTTTATGCAGTCTAGTAACACACCACCATAAACACTGTGTCCTGAAACTGTGTCACATCAAACATTAATCAGCTTATCTGGGAGTTCATCTCAACAAATAATTAACATGTTTGACTATCATGTGACTTTTGTTGGTTTTTATTATTATAACACACTTAATAACTACACTGTGTTTAAAGCATTCGAACAGACATGTGGGACCATCCGAATTTTAGGATCTTTTTTAAGTTTGTTGGACTTTGAGGTTCTGCCAATTTGGATCTCAATCATCACATAATAGGAACTCTGTGTGCTCCCGAGAGTTTCTTCAAAGGTCGGTTTGCTCCCATCATTATTCATAGTGTACAGTGTTCATACTATACAGTATCCTGTCCATGGCTAGTACAAGAGTGACATTGTTTTTTAAGAGGTTTTTCTATTGAGCCAAATGTCATTTTTCTATGCTTGTAGAGTACCCCTAAAATATTTTTGTTCAGGAGTTGAAACTCTCAGTGGCGGAAATGTCACAACCTCTGAATGAAACTTAACCTATCTGTGCTGCTCGATAGTACAACAGACAAGTAAGAAAGTAATTTTCTATGTGAATCGATTTTGTTGAATGAATTGCAAAAGCCAAAGGGAAAAGGAGTGTTTCCTTTTTAGATGAGAGCATCCAAGCTCTCCTGTAGAACTTTTACTGTAAGTCAGAAAGTCAGAAAGTCAGATTATTTTGACTGCGAGGCAAAGTCTACCGTGAAATCCCCAATAGCTGGCCCAAGTCTGAGTTCTCGAAAAGGTCAATGTTTTGTCAATGTCTAAAAAGGTCAATGTTGCTTCTTCAAAAATAGCTTATAACATGATTTATTGCTAAAATATGCTAAAGCTTGAATAATCTGAACAATTGAAGACTCCTAAACAAATTACTCTAAAATTGTTAAAACTGTTTACTGTTTCCACTTATGATATGCCTATTTATTTTATTTAACATATTTAATGAACACTTAGATTAATTGTCAATAAAGAACCTGAACTGAACTGAGCTGTGTAAAAATGTCTGTCTGCAACCATTATCATTCTCCTTCAAGATAAAAAACCTGTCTGTCTTGTTGGCTTTTTCCTTAACACAATCTTTAAGGTGGTGCTAAGCACAGGATGCAGCAATGGCATAACATGAGTTGAGCACTTATCTGATGTTGAGACATGGGCTAAAGCTTATCTTA
The DNA here is from genome assembly GCA_029783645.1 of Ctenochaetus hawaiiensis. Lineage (NCBI taxonomy): Eukaryota > Metazoa > Chordata > Actinopteri > Acanthuriformes > Acanthuridae > Ctenochaetus > Ctenochaetus hawaiiensis. Next base: position 2,787,241 of record JAPZDY010000020.1, read on the forward strand.
GTTTAAAAAATTTGATTGCATTATTGATTGTATTGCTAATTAAAGCATGCTAACTAATAATAAACTGTTTTTTTTAGTTTTAGAGTGCATTTCTATATATTTTTAGAGTGTCAGATGGGAGAATGCTGTATTTGAGCTGAACCACTTTTAGGTATTTTTATAAAATGCCTCATTTAAGTTCTCCTAATGGAGAATCTTGCTCATGTTTAACCACGAGTGTGTTGACCTTTTTCTGCAACCGTAGATATATAAAAATCTAAGAAGAGCTAAAATCACACACACACGCACACACACACACACCAAAATAAAAGAAAACATAAGCAAATTGGTTGCATCTGGGTAGTTAAGTGTTAGAGAATGAGTAGGAAAAAGAATAGAAAAAGAGGACAGAGAGAGATGTCTGACCCTATAACAGCAGTAACCTTCAGACCTATGATGAGGCATCATAGGTCTGAAGGTCAACTTCTTAATTATTGCTTGGACTTTGGAGTAAATTAGCCAAAGTTCCTGTAGACAAGTCTTTGCTGTTATGAATTTCACCCATAGAGTCCCATTCAAAATGAAGTGAGTGGTGTGTCTCTTCTTGCTGTATAGTCTCTGAAATGATCTCTGCCATAGCAACAAAAATAACAAAGAAGATTCAGTCCTCCTCAGCTGACAGTACTCTAGCAATTTTAGGCACTGTAAGAACATATAATATGTAAGTGACATATTTGCCAGCTAAATTGCATATAATTTCACATAGCATCTCAGCTGCTTCCTACGATGTTGAATGTTGAAAAGTCTGGCTACATAATACATTTTCTTTTCAACAAATTTCATGAAAAGACCAAAAGTGACATTTAATTAATCCCTCCGACGAATATGGTTTGTGTGTCTCTTTCAAACTGGATTACATTTATTTTCATTACAATGAAAAGGTGCACTGTAGTTTATTTTGAGTCAGTCCCACACACATCTCTCTGCTGCTGTAAACACTCACTGGTGCATTAAATGTTTATGAATCCACGACTAAAGTCAGTCCCCAGCAAATGTGTGTATTACTGTTTGAATAACATCTGTGCTTGTGTTAGAAAATTACTGAGCTTTTTCTGAAAGTCAGTGTGTACATTTGTGTGTTTTTATAAAATATTTTTAGACCCTGCAGGAATGTCAGCGTTGCAGAGAGGGTAAGATAGTCGGACAGTATTAACAGTAAAAGTAAACACAATGATGGTGACGACAGTTTGAAAAAATACTAACAGGATTATAATTTTTTTTGAGTGTCTGATTTGACTTAAAGTATATTGTGCATGCATGTAATATGCACACAATAATGAACTTTATCATTAGTCTTGGGGTAGTTTGCTATTGTTCCAAGTCTTGACTAACTCTCAACTTGACTAAGAGTTTGTCATAAAATATTTCTGATGACTCAGCAAAGAATTGCTGATTATATAACTTCATGCCATCTGATTTAGTCAGTTGTACCCAACTTTTCAATCCTCCACTTTTGCTCAGGGATTGGCCCTCTGCTGCTAAACGTCGACACAGAACCACTTTTGCTAATTATCCCTACGTGAGAAGGCCCTCAAATCATACTAATACCACTTAAAGAATAACCAGCAAACACAGAAAAGAGCAGTAAATAGAGATGGCGTTGTCAGCAATTTATTGATATTTTGCAAGCAGAAAAACAAGACTTAAAATGAGCCACACAACCAGTAAGTGGGAGCTAACGAGCAGCAGGGCAATGGGGTAAAAGTGTCGTGACGCTGGTTTGTTCTCTGTCACGGCGCCAGCCTCGGGGTCCTCACACTGCCCAATGTGTCCCTGGCTCAGCCGACTGCAGGGGCGCCCATCAGAGTGAAACAGAATGAACAGAGATAGATCAAAATACTGTGGGGTTAGTACAGTCTAGATACCGTCTAAGTGGGATTTCAGGCACAGATTGAGCACTTGAAAGCCAGTAGCTGACACCAGAAGCTCCACTTAGACACAGAGTCATTAGTTTCCACAGCCACAGAAAAACACAGAGCAGAAATGGGAGAAACAGGCTCATGAAAGGCTGAGATGGCAGAGGATGGAGCGAGGAGGCATGCGGTTTGATGCAAAACAGGTTTTCCTGTGGAATGTGTTTTCATTACATCTGATCCAGCTGGTACAATGAATCATTTAAGTGCAGAGGGGTTGACTATATTTAACCTTAGTGGTTTAATATTTTTTTTAATGTAAAACATGATAGTTTATTAAAACTTAGTTATTTAATCAATTTTCTTTCCGTTCCATTCAAATATCCCTATATTTGCACTTTCACAGACCTTTGGCACACTGTCAGCAGTACACAGAACATTATAATCTAAAAGTGAAATTTCTTTTCACTGTAAGAGATGAGAGGTCTATTTGAGAAACCACAATTTGGTGATCTTTAGCCTGTGTAGTTGATGACTCCAGGAGAAAGAAAGTCCATGCAGGAGGTTTGAATTAAGTCAAAGAAAAAAAAACACCTGAAATACCTGATGGCTAGTATGACAAAAAAAATAAACATGGACAAATAAGTTTTTGTCATGGCATGTACAGACCAGCAGCTCATTTTATCACCAACCCAATAATATTAAACTTTGTATTCCATTCAAAAAAAGCATAAGCCAAAGGATAAAAATGTCGAAGGGACAAACTCACAACAATGTTAATGTTTGCTACGTAAGTGCTGTGTCAAGATTTTCCTCCTTTTAGCCCTCTCTAATTATCCACTCCCACTTCACCTCAGTTCAGCACTAAATTAATGTGAAATTTTTTCCTCTTAAAGACTAATTTATCTACTGAGTAGAGAGGTTTAATTAGACCCACAGCCTCGGAACAAAACAGATCTGTTCCCAGTGTTTTAAGAATATAATCTTAAAATAGTCACTGAGGGAAAGACAACGTAGTGGGTCACAGACGATCACTTAATTGTGCCCAGAGGATATCACTGCAGATTACTAGAGTTTACTTTGCCAGCTAAAAGGCAGCTTTCTTTTATCCTTTACCCTAGATCTTCATTGCTAATATCCCACCATCATGCATTAATAATAACTCCACCACGGATTTTTTTTTTACGACTGAATGTGAAATCAACAAGAGGAGAAACACCAGTGCATAAATATTGGACCTCATATGAAGCTATGGGTGCAAATACAGTCCTCTGAGAAGAACAACTTATCACTGTGGACACCGTATTCACACATTGGGCTACTTTTGAAAGCAGGTCCTGCTGTAAGACAGTAAATTACTCTTACACTGTTGTTTCTCCTTTGGAAGATGTTTGGCATATGTTCAAATTGAAAAATTAAATTGATAATGCATTTTTAGAACAATATATTCATTACATTCTTCATAACATCTATGTATTTGCAAACTCTATCAATTTATCTTAGAAAAAAAGCTACAACACAGATAAATAGTTTTTCTGCTGTTAGTTGAAGGAGCAGAAAGTATTAAATCTGTCAGGAACACCTGACATTGTGAAGGTCTGAAGTAGGTCAAAGCATCACATGAATGGAGCACTGCACAGTAATGAGCATGTAGCAGGCACAAGTAAAAACTTTCGTGAGCGAGCTTTCCGAGTTGCACCTCTTGATCAACATCAGCACGGGCGTTACACTCCTTTCTATGACCACTGGCACTTGAGCGTTTGCGATATCTTGACTACTGAGCCGAAGCAGCACCATGTTGAGTCTGTGAGTATCTTTGTCAACACAGTGTCCAAAACTTCACATCAAGGATCATCATCTACAGTGACAACAGCTATGAACCAGAGACCCAACGGCTGTTTTCACAGTGGAAGAGTCCATGACATGCCTGACTTACACTCGACTCTAGTGCTGACCCATCTAAAAAAAATATTGGACACTAATTTAAACCATCTTCACTTGAGAAAGTTATAAAAATGAAGATCAGGGCAGAGCAGGAAGAGCATGCAGGACATTCTCAGTCCAGAGTTCGGAGTCTCAGTGAGAGCGTGAACTTTAAAGCCAGTTTCACGAGGTTAACAATATAACCATTTTATGACAGCAAATATTTTACAAGGTTAGAAAGGCTTTATTACAGAAAGACTACCTACAAAGTGCTAAAAGGGCTACCCCGTGCATTAAAAAAATGACCTTATGGAGCTCCTGACTCCTGAGTTGGGAGTGAGAACGTATTGTTCACCACCACACTTATATAGATATAAGTTAGACATAACTTATATCTATGGGAGATATAAAATTGTTAAGGTTCAGTCACTGTAGATGGATTATTTTAAAAATAAAGCATTTATTTTGAAAATAACCACAACAGAGGAGACAGGAGACCATTCAAATGATAAATATTCACTAGGGTGTAACCTAACTTGGTTTTAAATTCGGTGTAGTCTTTATGTCTAGCAGGCAAGACTGTGGAAGGCAAAGGGCTGAACCCGTCTGGGTGACTTTATTCTGTGGCTTGTGTTTGAAGAAGCCGACTAACATTGTTTGTTGTATTTGTGGAGGTTTGTGTGTAGTCATCAAGTGTTTTTATTGTTTATTTTTGATCAAATCTGTTATATTATTGTAAGTATGACTTAGTTTATATAATAAATCCTTATTTGCTCCCATATTTGACTCAGATTTTTTGTAGAATACATTGAGTGTTGTAGCCATTTATCTAACACAGCTGCCATCAGCTGCAATCAGACGTCCTCTGCAAGTTATTAACTTGCAATTCAGATGTGCACTTTGGTGACAGATTTAAACGGATGCAGATGTAGATATTTAGTCTGCTGGCAAACAAAAACACTTAAGACAACAATGTCTCTGCACCACTGAGAGGAACATAGTTGCCTTTGAGTGTATGATGAAAGGTGGTGATGAAGGAAGGAATGATACTGATGTTTGTACTGGCACTTGGGACAGTGATACAGAGAGGAAGGTGTAGACAAAATGTACTTGATGCGTCAGCTTTTACTCACATGTTGTTGTGGGTGCAGGTTATTGCTTTTAAGATTTTTTTCATTGCATGCCAACTTAATGATGCTAACAATTCAGAAATAGTGGTCAAAGGGTCAGTTCATCAAATTTTCCTCACTTGCCATGCTGAAGTTCATAGCCATGCTGGTAGCTTTGGTTTTATGAGCTGATAATTTGAGATATCCTCGCAGAAAACTGTGTTATGTGTGTGTTGTTTGAAACTTACAGAAAGTAGATAGAATTAAAAATGTTTTTTAAAGGGACAATGACATGAATCTTCTTTATCTGAGCAAATTAACCAAAACAATCACTATGACTATGACATAACACTAATTATGTCTCACTCCTATGTCTTTATGTTATTTGGATGGCTGACTTTTTTAAGACCTAAGTTTGTGATTGGTTGGAAAAATAACTTGCACCCATGATAATTTGATATTGTCTTGTATGACTGTCCTACCTCCGCATACAGTCCAGAGCACGGATGAAGAAATCCTTGCTGAGCTGGTGTTCATCACGCAGGAGAGCACACTGCTCTAATGTGACAGACATGGACGTCCGATCTTTGGCACTTTTACAGCTGGTAAACCTGATGCCATTTAACCTTCGGCAGATCTGGAGAGAGACATGGAGAAATGCAAAGTTTAATGCAAACTATTTGTTTTTTGTCTTTAAAAGTGACTTTCTCCTGTGTAACACCTTCATCTTGGTCTCACACTGACTTCAAAGGGCACCTTTAGTGTACATGTTTTCTATCATGACTTGACATTATGTAAAGTTTTGAACATTCGTCAAGCCTGAAGAATTTTGATTGAGCCCTTTCAGCCACTCCAGATAGATGAGTGTAAGGATGGCAACGATGGTCGATCAAACAAACTCTTTGGTCCAAACTGAAATATCTCAGCAAGGATCAGGTTGAATTACAAAAAAAAACTTTGCGGGGACATGATGTGCAGAGGATCGCCGATAATACTCTAGTGATCTTCAAACCTCTGGCACCATCACTGGGTCAAATTATTTAAATTACTATGATCAATTGCAAGTAAAAAATAATGACATTCC
>JAPZDY010000020.1:2805207-2843243 GCA_029783645.1 Ctenochaetus hawaiiensis
TAATAATAATAATAATAATAATAATAATAATAATAATAATAATAATAATAATAATAATAATAATAATAATAAAACAATAGTGCTGAAAGAAGAGGGCTTGATGAATGTCCTTTGTAGTTAAAACCTCCATGTCTTTGGGCTACAGTCAAAACAGGTAACTAATAGTTTTCCCAGCAGCTGGACAGGAATGCAAATTTGAACCAGCCAACATCAGGTAAGTACAATAATAATGGAAGAGGTGTCACAGTTGTGGTCAGTTACTTGCCAGTGTGCCTGTGTGCAAAATCACATCCATTTGCAGCACAAACGTGCCCACATTTAAGAGAGATGATTAGAGGACTGTGCTTCACAATAACAGTGATTTACCGGGGTTGTGTGAGGTGATGACATCAGCTAGCTGCTGCTCGGGGACCGGCTCCTGCTTGCTGTTGTCTTCCTCCTGGAGTTTATCCACCATGGCGATTACACAGTTGAGACATTTGGCCACATTAGCCCACACCCTGTCCTAAAAGAGCCGAACAGACAATCAGCAGTCAGATCAGCCTCACTCATTGGATCTCACTCTTTCTCACTCTGTTTAAGGCACTGAAAAAGAGGTAAAACAAAATATATAACACAGACGGGGAGGGGGGCAGAAAATCCTCATAAAACAAAACAAAAACGTGTTTCCCTTTATGGTTAGAACTGACTTTGTATCCAAAAGGTCAAAAGGAAATTGCTGTCTGGATATTGTGAGATTACTCTTAGAGTGTTAAAACTGTTTCAGTTTTTCTTGAGCTCCAGCTGCTATATGCTTTCACATATATAACAATGCCATTGTGCATATGTATGTGCACTCTACTGTGGTGTTAATTTGGTGTTGGTCACTTTGAACATATGGTTTTATTTTATAACGGAGGAAGTTTTCAAGAGATAATTTGGCTCTAGTGTGCAGAAGTCATGATAATCATGACTATTGTCAGGCTGGAAGACATAAATAAACTCCCAGTCACACCAAAATGAAGAAGTAACATGACTGAGTCTCTGTGGCAACAGCAGTGTCAGACTGTCATGATAATATGTTTAAACTCCTTAGAGTAAAGATCTAATTAAAAAACAAAGAGGAATGTTTGACATGAAGGTAACTGAAAAATAAAGTTGTTTTTCATTCACAGTAACAGCTAATCTGCCTGTGTGAGCTCGACCGTGAGGACCAGAAGGAAAAAATAACACTTCACACTGAAAGAAAACAAGTAACAGTTTTTAATGACTTCTTAATGACTTAAAAAAGTGGAAACACTCACCCATTCCTCCTCATCGTACTCTTTGTGGTGTGGTATTGAGTCCTGGTGTTTCAGTGGCAGAGATCCACCTTCCCCTCGTGTCGTGGTTTGTGATTCCTCCACATTATTACACACCGCTGTGCTCTCAGTGACCGACGTAGCTGGACTGTGGCCTGGAAGTCCCTGGACTGGGCTCTGATTCTGGTCACTGCCCTGATGGATGTGGCCTTGATGTTGGCCTCCCTGCACTGGGGTTTGCTTCTGGTTCTTGGAAACGTAGCCGGGCCGCGCTGCGTGCAGGGCCAGGAGTGCACTCTTGACCAATTCGTCCTTAAGTGTGTGAACGAATTGTTCTGTCTGTAGCAAAGAGAGAAAGGGAGATTGGAAAACAGAGAAATATTTTAAAGTTGTTGTGGGAAAGCAAAACAAATGAAAATGTAAAGGCGCTGAAAAGCAAAACAGACAGAGTAACTGAGCGAGAGAGAGACTGTCACATTGGCAATGTGAGTGGGTGGAAGAAAATGCTGCTGGTTAAGCTTGGAAGCGGGGTAACTATTTTACAGAGGAATTGAAAAGAAACAAGGAAAATGAACACTCTTCTTCAACATAAAGTAGCTGCTCTCCATTATCGCAGCATAGACTGTGAGCAACAAAAACAGCGATGCAAAAAACAAACAATTCAATTATTTCTTGTCCAGCCTGCTCCTCCTGAAGAGCACACCTCCTTTGATCTAAGATGATGATGATCCCAGCGCCGAGGAGCCTGACGCTTGCTGCCACCACTGCGCAAAAAATGATGAGGGCTCTCAAGAGTAATTAAGTTAGCCCTGCAATAAGCAATTTTATTACCACAGCAAAATGGGGTCTAACAAAACATGAGCCAGGCCCTCCATGGAAAGAAACCTGCAAGGTCAATATACACATGTTTTTATCACACAGACCTTCTCCTGCTGCTTCCTCCCTGATGTGAACTGAATACTGAGCTTGGTGAGACTGCCAGGAGTTGAGGAGATGGCTTACTCAGCAAAGTAGACATTTGTGTAAAAGTAACTCCAGTCCAGTCCTTTCTCATTACGAGAGACGCTTTGTGTGGATGTCTTAAAGGAGCGGTTCTTTGTTGGATTGTGACTGTCTGAAATGAGGCACTGTTCATCATTTCCTGACGTTTCAGCCAGCAAAGACATTCTGGGAGAAACAGAGGCAGAAATAATGATTTACTCTGCCGATTTAACAGTTTTGTTCACTTCAAGCTCAACTAAGAGTTTTAAATATCACTTAGTTTGTTAGTTAGCTCACTTATTTCATGGACGCATCATTAATACATCAATAAGTGAGTCCATCATTCCTAACACTTAAACGCTGTGGCTTCAGCCTTCATTCTCTTTAGTTCAGTAGCAGGTTCTGTGAGTTGCTGGTTCAAATTGTTAAACTAATCCCAATACAAAAAACTAGGCCTGCATAAGCTCTGTTTATAAGGTTAATATCCAATTATTTGCAGTCTTAGTGAGAATTATCACATCATCATTTCTGGGGCTTTAGCTGTCTTTCAATAAGCTTTAAGTGCTTTTAGTCACAAGTGAGGAGCTTCATGGCCACAAGCAACTGATTATATTGCTATTATTATTTAATACATGTCTATATGTGAACATAAATATGCATTTCTTTCTTGTTTTAAAGTATTTACTTGCAATTATCATGTAATTATGATTATTAAGGTCCTCCTCCTCACACACATATCTGCACATTTATCTGCTCACACTGATGCAAATGTGAATATATGATACGCCGTGCATACAAATATGAAATGACGACATGCAGGTCTTACGCTAACAAAAATAACATGAATTTAAAATCTAAGTTACATTGTAACCTTTTCATTATGTTTTTACTGTTTTACATTACTGTCTGTATATTGTGATGCAACTAAGGCTGTTTACAGTCATTTATTTAAACTGTCGTCTTCTTGCTCTATGATCCATCGATTTAATAAAAAAGCTGCTGACTAAGTCAGCAACAATGATGTTTTAATGAGGTCAGTTCAGTTTGAGCAGTCAGTGTTAAAGATGTGTTAAAGATGTTTGTCCATCATCAGTTTGCTTTAGTCCACTACCACCGAGCGTCTGAGCCAAGTCCACCAAGTCTCCTTCCCCCTTAGGACCCTACACTTAAAGATTCTTCACTCTGGAGTCAATGTCCTGCTGATCTCTCCATATTAAACTGTAGCTCACAACACTGATATTACTTCTGTTGCTCTGCTTCTTCTTTTTTCTCATTATGACTTGTACTGCTGACTTGCTTTCAGTGTTCCAAAGTCTGTTTCAGTCATTAAAACACAACATTTCTCCATCTAAACTCAGTTTAACTGTTCTGCTCTTGACTTAAAAAAACATAAAGACTGTTGTCTTTGCAAAATGGCCCATTTGATGTATGTATGACCAGAGAAAGCGATTATGAATACACTGAAAACACCACTGCGCTTAATTCATATCCATTTTAATTGCCTTGCATGGATCCAAATGAGTTTCATTACTGTAAGTCAATGATGTGAGAGCTGAAATCTATGGATAAGCCTGTGTGTGTAATTGTCTGAGAGCAAGCATTTCTGCTGGGACTCTATTCCGTGGTGCACACAAATGTGCACAAAGTAAACATCATTTCCAAAGATAAAAAAGTCCAGATATCTAAAAAAAAAAAAAGAGCCATGTTTGATTCAGTAACGGAAACACTTAACAGGAGCTTGGAATTCAAAATGTAAATTTATATTCAAATTAAACTCTGCTTATCTGACCTCAATGTTAATTTGCAATCTATGAGAACATGCATTATTCATTATCTTTCCTGAGATGAGTGAACAAAGCCACACAGTGTATTTAAAACAATCTGGACCATATTTGCACTTCTTAACCACAGGGTCGCAGAACTTATGTATTTAACTATGCCGGTGCTCATAAAGAAACTTTTTATGGAACTTGCTTATGTTACAAACCATATCTATCAGCAAACCAACAGTTTAATCACATTTCTAAATATTCAGCCACAACCAGTGCTTGCATCCTCTAAGATTTTAAGATCAGGACCTACAGCTCAGTGCAGAGAGCATTTTAATGATACACCGTACTGCAGTTTCCATATAGATATCGTGTTCAAAGTGAAATATCAAAGTTGCACTCCTTTGGGCAAAGAAGAAAAGCGAGGCACCTTCATTTTCTCACTCAGGTTAAACCAAAGCAACTTTGCTCCTCCTTAGTGTAGCTCATGCACACCTACCTGTTTTAGAGATCTGAGACACTCCGAGTCCCTTGGGAGAAATTGTGTTGCAAGCCTTTTTTCAATGTATCTGCTGATATGATCTTGACTGAGCAGAAGTGCAAGTCAGAAAAATGCCTCTGTGGACTGCAACTGTGAAAAAAAATAAGTTACGTTTGATCTAAAAAAGAAGAAAACCGCAGGAATCTATTCACCCTGCATGGTTTCGAATGGTTTTACCCTGAAGGATGAGCGGATTTTGTCTTGAGTTAAAAATAGAGCTTTTCCACTCAATGTGACTTCAGTTGAGAGGTGAAAAGAGGCTGACTGGATAAAGCTGGTCAGATCCTAACAGCACTTGGCTGCGAGGACATTTACTCGCTCCTGCAAATATGACCTCTATACAACGTATAATTTAGTATCATCATGCACAGACGATCAAACCCGTGACTCTTCTCAGGTAACCGTCACTGCAAAGGCATATCACTTGTCCTAGAACACAGCTGGAGGGAGGGGAGATACGCCGCAAATGCCTTTTTCCCTGTGATTATCATCAGGGAGAAGTTATTATTATCATCATCAACACAATCATTACCTTATATGGAGAAGCAACAGTGCATCTGCCGTGTCCAGCGCTAATCACAATTTCCTCAGGGAGGGAAATATTGCATTAAGCCTCAAGTCAGGTGGTCTGAACTAAGATGGAAGTCAGAGGCAGCGTGGGCTGGCTGAAAAAAAATAAATGCTCACAACCCCCCCTCCCCCACACGATTTTCTCTGCAAGTGTCTCATTTTTTCCAGGTTCTCTGAAGGTGAGACTCTTTGTCTTCACTAAAGAAGCTTCACACACTGCGGAGACGAAAATGCACCCAACTTTATTTTTATGTTTCTGAGACGGATCTCAAAACTGTCTGATGATAAGTGTAAGGTTTTTTTTTCTCTTGTGTGTGTGTGTGTGTGTCTTTTTCTCTTTTTCTCTCCCATCTAAGTTTTTTGGGGAGTTTCTCTGAATCGCAGGCCTAAAGATAGAGGTTGTCTTAGGCTGCAGCTGGTGATTATATTAATCACTGATTAATCTGTCTATTCCTTTTTGCATCTATCAAATTTATGTGTTTGTCTTTAAAATGACAAAAATGGGTAAAAAAAACTTGCCCATTGCAATATTTCCAAGGCAAGAGGAGAAGCATTGAATTTTTTAACAACCCAGCAGTTTAGTCTCAAAGTCCTTAATGAGCAAACCAGTTACTGGCTGTCCACGTGTTCGGAGAGATGAGAGTGTGGTAACTCTAAGCAAGTCAGGATGAGCATTAAATTTGTGACTTTGGGCTATTTACATAAAACTAACAGCCTGACTTGTTCTGCACAGGTGTGCACACACGTCAACAAATTAGACCCAATTTATGTGTGTATACAAACACACATATTTGTGTGTGTGTGCCTGTTTGGAAAAAAAAAATCTGATGTCTTTGACAGAGGACCAGATGTGAGGGAAAAAATACTGATATGAAACATGTGATGTTATTCGTGTTTGATGGCTTTGGGACTTGGAGAGAGCGGTGTCGCATGAACATTAGCTTTCAGACACACACTAACACACAGTTTCACACCTCCATCGCCCTCGAGCTCACACACACACACACACACACACACACACACATTTACACACACAAACCCAGCTTGAGATTTTAATCAGAGCGCAGCCCTGCTTGTGCTGACCAGGCCAGGGGTTTACTTGGCCAACGTGTGCGTGTCTAATCAAGGATGAGAGGAAGTGGTGACAGAGCGAATGTACCAATTAAGCAGGCTGATTGGGCTCTATTCCACTGTGGCAAAAACAATCTCTCCCACAACAGATTGCAATCTGACAGCACCAGATGTAATTCATTAATTATACTGATAAAAACGCCGCAACTCCATAAACCTCCAAGCTTCTTTACACTTTTGTTAGTTTGGCGTTTTTATGATGAGTTGTGGATGTTTCCTGAGGTTGTCTGTTTAGTGTGTGCATGTGCATGTGCAGCTGTGTCCCAGCAACTGCTGGATCTAAAATTCAAAAGTTATTTTGGAAAAATATAAATTTTGCAGTAAGTAGTACAAAGTCACTCTCCTCTGAGAGAGTAAGCATTTGGATGTTGCAGTCCGCTGAGGCCGGTTCATCCACCTGAATAGTCCTCAAATTGCAACTCAAACGGGACAATTCCTGGTTATAAGCTAAGAGGCAAAACCCCAGGGGAAATTGTTTAGAGGAGTTTGTGTTTAAATGAACTTATCGTCACAGTTCAGGATTAATCTAAAAGGTTTTTCAGGCTCAGGTATTACCTGACAGTGTTTGGTGGTATGTCCAAGAATAACAGAGGTGGACTGAGTATTGCAGCAGCTTGAGGCTGAGAGGGATAAAGGGAATGTTTGGAAGGAAGTGAGGGTGGATGAAGGATTTTGGGGGCTGCCTCACCTTGTCAGAAAGGTTCTTGAGTGCATCCCTCAGTCCAGAGGAAGAGTGCTCCTGGGCAGCCTGGAGGAGCTGGTCCGCTGAGCTTGTGATGAGGGGCTGGAGGAGGCTCATGGAGCTGAGTACCTCCTGAGCTTTGGCTGTGTGCTCTGGAGAGTAGTAGATACACTGGTAGGCAGTGCTGAAGCTGTGGAGGAGGAAAAAAACAAAACAAAACAAAACATCAACTCAGAACTGACAGATTCAAAAAGAACAGCACTACACTTTCATGAGACCAAGGCCACTCTGGACCGATGCTCATCTAATGTTTTTTTAAATCATTGTGCTGGTTTTCTTTATGTTTAAATGCTACCAGTGTTTGCCAAAACTAGCAGAGCAGGAACAGACATATTTGATTTTTAGTGCTGATGGGCTGGATTGACTGACAGGCAAGCCACATGCAAAAAAAAAACAAAAAAACTACAACAATCTAAAATCTACAACAGTTGCCGGCCAGCAGTGATTTAAGTTTACATTTGAAAGACGGTGTAAGTCACGCCATTCAAAGTTTTGGACACTTAAGTTATAATGTCATTCAACCTGCATGTGCTACCATATGACATCACCTAGAGGTGTGTTTACAGTGTTTCCACAGCATAACTGAAAGCAGCTTATTAATAATACTTTTGTCCATAAACTGCCTTTGGACATTAATGTGATCTTAAGCAAAACTCAGTCCTTTCAGATGCAGTGTTACCTGTTCTGGAGGACCTCTATAGACAGCCTAGGTCATTTCCAGCCAAAGACATTAGGAGATAAATAATTTTCCAGGACAACATCAAGATTTTGCAGGACAGTTTACTTTTTATTTTGTTTTCCATGCATGTAACACATCCAATTGTATTTATCTTGGATCACAGCTGAAAATCAGTCCCAGACAACATACATGATACGAGTTACAGTACAATTCTAGACTTCACGAAAGGTGATTCAGTAAAAAACTTGATGTAACGTTTTGGTGGGAAAAGCCTCTCAACAATTCTCCTCTCATCTGATAAAAAAATGTCTTACAGGGTGTCTGATCATAAGTGTAACATTTCAAATGGTTATTCAATGGGTTGAAGGGCTAATAATGACAAATGGACGAATGATGGGTTCTGTGGACTATAAAATGTATATTATTGTGCACTAATTATCTAATTATCTGTGTTGTTCCTTTTGCTGTTTTGAAATTGTACAGCAGCAACACTTTCCAGGTACTCAGTCTGAACGTCAAACTGGACCTGCAGTCCAATGTCACCCCCCTCCTTTTTTTGCTTTATGAATAATTAATCGCCTCCTCATTTCTAGGGAGCTATTTAATCTCAGACAAAAACACCTTTTGTCAGTTCCTAGATTCGGGGCAAATCACTCCAATCAAACATTCTCCTCGGGTGAAGTTCCAGTGACTTTCAATGAGTTTCCGCTGACTTCCTACCATCAGACGTAGCGTGGAGCGAGGCAGTCATTTGCAACCCTCCCAGCTAGTTTAGAGTCAGCTCTGCAAGCCTCTATGTAGGCCAGACCCCAGAGCCAGATCCTAAGGCGTAATTGACATAAGAGAGACAGAGAGAGAGAGAGGGGGAGAGGGAGAGGAAGAAAGAGAGGGAGAAAGGGAGAGAGAGAGAGACAGGACGGGCTGGGTGATACAAGGGGCCTGTATTTTGCAGAATTTTCTGCAGCACACTTGATATTTTGTAGCGAGGAAGAGACTGTGTTCTTTTGGAAGTCACCCTGTGTGAAACAGCACTACCTCATGTATCAATGAGTGTAAAAATCTGAAGGCCTTCAGAAATTAGTTGTGCGGTAGTAGGCACTGGCCACTAACTACGTCTTTGACTGGTTAACTTTAAATTCTTGGCCTTGTCATAACAGCTAATGAGCCCCCTGGAGAACTACCACCCACAAGCTCAAAGCTAATCAAAGGAATCACTAAGTGAGAGAGAGAGAGAGAGAGACACACAGGAAAAACAGCGGGAAATATTCGACCACCGCCATTTCTTACTTGCAAACCTCTGTTAAGCCCACTGCCATAACCATACCTTCAAATACTAAGATTACAGCCACAGAAAGAAGCGAAATTGAATAATCTACTGCAACAAAGTTAAGTCTGTAAAAGCCTTTTTATCCCCTGTGAGCTTAAATTTGTCTTATTACATTATGCAGAACTAAAGAGAAATATCCTACAGGACTGCAACCGGAGAGATACTCCAGAAAAGACGCAAAGGAGAAAGTTGTTGGAAGAGGACAATTGCTTTAGCGACTAAGATTCAATAACAGCCCTGTTGACTCATAAGTACAAATCCATTCCCATTAGGGAGCCTATGCAGGCAATAATGAATGTTGGGGCCTGCCACCTGATGCTGGAGGACAGAATTGATCCCCTCTAAGGCTGGCTAAGGCAAGGAACTGTAATTGCCTCATCAGCATTGCTGTCAGTCCAAACACATCTACCAAAACAGCAAACCATGCAAAGGTAAAACAGAATTAATCTGGAAAGGCAAACTTGATGAAAGGGCAAAGGGCATGTTGTGCATGAGGGTCTGATTGTCATTTCAAGCCCTCAGTATGTTTTCCATCCCTGTGTCAATAAAAAAAAAGGTGTGTCAAATACCCAATATTATCCAATACAAATGTAAAACCTTTATGAAGCTTTAAATATTTATCTTTGTTGAATATGTGACAGAGAGGTGTTGACTGATCCCTCAGGTAATGCCTGAGGCCTTAGTCTTTGGCGTCACTGCAGTGCATGAAATATTAGTAAACAAATACAAGAGCAGAAGATCCACCTATTCAGGTCTTATGTTAGAATGATAAAACACTTCCTTCTTCCTTAACTCCTAATTTTGTTTACTTTTTTTAAAGAGAGCTCCCAGAGAAGAACTTATTTATTTGTTTGATAATAGATCTCAGTGTTTGATATCAATAGTACTCTTTTGTTTTGTATATATTATCTGCAATAATCCCCGAAACCGAAGAAAATGTTATGAAAGGGAAAGAAATTTTTAGATCGCTCTTTGTGTAGAGTTAAAGCTGTTCCCTAATAAGGGCGATTAAAGTGTTGCTGGGAAATTTTAGCCGTTGCTTTGATAGTATACAATCTCTTTATTCATTATATAAATGTTTATTGATGTTCATAATGTGAATGCAAGTCACTTGATCAGCAACAATGGAATGTAAACATTTAGCTACTGTCAAGTCTGCAAGCTGTTTATGAATATTTATGTTATGTCCATAGACCTTAGAGACTCATTAGGTTACATTTCCACACATGCTGAACTGGTTTTCTTGTTTTTATTTTCCCCTAAAGGCACAAACTAAGGACTCAAACACTGATCTTGAAGGTCGTCTTTTGGGTGTTTTATCCATAGTGATGCACAAGTTCAATTTCACTGAGCCACAATGTAAAATTAAAGTTATGAAACACAGATTTCTTGCATGTAAGAAAACCTTGACATGCATGCATAGAAACACAGCATTAAGAGTGGAGCTCTCTAATGTACCTGCATAATTAACTCAAACAGGAGCATTAAAAGACAAACAGAGCCTTATCTGTGCATATTCCATTACACAGTACTAATAAATTATGTATTAGAACTCCTCATCTTATGATCTTAATAGTGACCAGCATGCATACATCCAACCAAAGCCACCTGCCTGTTGCTCTGAGTCAACAGTGCAAAACATGGTACATTAGTGTTTAGCAATATTTCTGTCTCTTGATTGGTTTTAATCTTCATAGACCGGTCTAGGATCATACATTCCCCTTTTATTCATATTTTACTTCTCTGTCATGACACATCTACTGTGATTGAGCAGATAAAAATAGGTAGGCCTGCTCTCTGAAAGTGGCACTAATTCCAGGACATGGAGTGCAGTTTAATATTTTATTAGCATCAGCATCTTGCATGGATAAGAATCTTAACTGTTAGCTGATCGGCATCCTATAGAGTTATATAAACGTGTCAGGTTTCTTTTTTATTTGCATACAGACCTCATTAAACTGTATTTCATGTACACAGTTTTCCAATGCAGGGGTAGTGAACAGTGGAAACTGTGCCTTTCTGAAGACACATGCAGTAAAGGTTGATCTCTGGCTGTGATGAACAGCATGATGTGGAAAATCAGAGCAGAATCATGTCTGGTCAAATTTGTGCCTCACATCCAGTGATACTTGGTTTCCACAGTCATGCAAAAGCTCAGCATTAAAATGGTTCTGTTCCGTTTGGCAGCAGCAAAATTATTGGCTCATGTTAGCTAATTGAATATAACCATTTCTGATTGAAAATGACTTTTTGCATTATAAAATGGAACAATGGGGGCAGCTGGATATTCTATCATGAATTCAATTCATCTGGCCTCGGGGGCATTTTTGGGGCTGGACCAAATTTGCACTTGCAACTCTCCCCCTCCTGCTAGAGAATATTAGTTTCCGCTTAGGTGAAGCTCCTGCAGACTCCATTACATGACGTCAGTACGTCATTGTGGGCAGAGCAATGCTTTTAGAAGGAATTGCTGTCAGACCCCAACACACTCACTGATAATGTATGATAATGGATTCTTCTTAATCCCACCTCATTTCCATGTGCACCCTGAGTATGCCACGCGCCTCCAGCCATAAAAATACCCGATGTGTGCTGCCTCTCCCTTTGCACAACATGCACAGTGCCCTTTGACTCATCAAATTATTGCTCTTTATCTTCTTATTATTCAATAACACCCAAACAAACAGCATGGGATCTCCATGAAAAGGATTCATAAAACATGCTCAAACACTTGTGACACAACACTTCATCAGGTAAGAAGACTAAAAACCATTTTTACAACAAAATAGGTCAAACGGTATATGCAGGTTTTTGAAACGCAGATGAACCTGCTAAAAATAGCCAGATGACTACTTTCCCCTGCTCTAATTCAGTGCGCGTAATGCCTTCTGGCTAGCATCAATTTTATTATGATTATAACATTGCCAATCAGAGGTGAAGCCCTTAATATTGATGACCACTTCAGAGTCATTTGACCAAGGAATGAACACTGATTGTTACCATTCCCAAAGCTGAAAGAAGCCATATGTTAGCTGGTGTTAGTTGGATTTTTAGCTAATGTGAAAGTGGCGTTAGAGCAGACTTCAGCTAAACTAACAAATTATTAAAACTAGCAGCATTGTACAAAATTAACTTTCTTCGTGGTTGTCTAGAATGATCAATAGGTATTGGTAATAATAGTATTGAGAAGAAGAAAACTGCTGGGCCCAGTGGCCTAATTAAGCCAGCATCTCCAGTGGATGGCTAATTAATAGCGGAGAGGAAATTAATGAAGAGTTTGTAGCCTGCTGTTGACAGCCAGCAGGAAAAAAATGCAGCAACGTCAGCAGAGAGCCCTGCATCACTCCAGGTGACTGCCAAAGCCTCCTTTGTCATTTAGACAGCAAGCTCTAATCACAGTTCTCACACCAGGCCACCGCCACAGTATAAATATAGTCTGCTATAGCCGCATGTTGGAAATCTGATCTCAAACCAGATTCCTTAAACTGCCAACCTCCATCTGTTGTTGAATCCTCCACCGGGCACTGATCCCACATCAGTTCTCAGAATAACAGCCAAAGTTTTCCTAAGTGGTTTCGACACAAGCTTGAAAACCCTGATCTGAGACCAGATAAGCCTCAAGGCTATTGCCAGCGTCCTTCTCTCATTGCAAACAGAACCTGAAGCAGGCTGACTACAGAGTAGGCAAAGAACTAACAAGCTGCCGTCCATCAGTATGCAGTCCCAGTCACTGCCAACGTCCTGTCTCTGAACACACACAGTAATCCTGGGAGGAAGTTATTTTGCCGGACAGCATGCTGCTAGTCACATCAAATTTGAACATCGGCCCCAAGAGACTCTATTAAGTGTGTGCCATTTAGTTTCAACCACTCTCTGCGTCCCAGAAATGTGTCGTTCGGCAGTTCTGCTTGACCAGGAGGCTTGGCGCAATGACAGCCCTGCCTTCCTCTCTGTTACAGCGGACAGAATTCCGACACAATCATGGAGGAGGTCCACTGCACAGCTTCTGCACCAACTAAGTACAGCCCTTACAAACTGGGCTATGTCTAATATGCCATTGAAAAACTGTGCACAAGTCAAAAGTGCAGTCTACTGTACCGCACAGGCGCATACACACTGTCAGTCCAGGCGGGAACCCACAGGTTCAATAAAACCTGTGTCCAAAAAAATGGGGTTGCATCGTTATGCAGATTAGCTGAATAATTCAAAAGAGGCTGTTAATGAAAGATTAGGCCACCTCAGCAAATCCACAGCTCTGTCTACAGGGTTCAATTAAAAACGGATAAAAATCCAGTGACTTTTAAAACAGCCATTTAAGTGGGACTGCATGCATTAATGAAAGATAAATGCTCTTGCCCTGTGTGTACATGTGCAGGGTTTCTGGAGGAATACTAAGTGTAGCTATTGATTAAAACTCTTTCCTGGCCCATCCTGAGAGACAAACTACATTGCATACTCTGGTCATTGCCAAGTTTGGCCAATGTAGGTTTTAATGGATCCGGAAAGAACCCCCCCCTCTTCCCTCTATTCTGGTGTCCAGGGAACAAAGACGAATAGCTCTTTCATTGCCCTCCTGGTAACACCTCTGTGCTCAGGTTTTCCTTTTTTTGCCCTTCCTCAATCCTTTTCCATCTTCTCTTTGATGAATTAATATCCCAATGAATAGCCAACTCTTACATCTCGCCGATTGTTCCCTTTTTCATCAAATGTGATTATAAAGGGCTGCTTCTGAAAGGCGAGAAGACACACTGGGAAGTATAATGATTAGGGTTTGTGCATGCACACACACATGTATCTTTGCTCTGCTCAAATAGGCTGACTTTCCATCCAATTAGATGAATCTCAACTGGAGACACACATGACTACAACGTCACATTGCACGTGACAAAAAAAGCCTCATCTGGCCCTTCAAAGCTAAGTATTTGCTTCGATGTTTAGCGCATGCACAATAACAGCAAATTAAACCATGAAATAATGAATGTTCCTCGTTTAAGCTAAACATGCATCTTAATTAAAATGGCCGCTGTGAAACACTCTGCAAATTACAGACAGACGGACGATATTCCTATTCCTGACGATGACTGACAAATGACTGCATTCCAGGTCAAACGCGGATAAGGCTCAGCGCGGGCCGTAGTCAGTTAGCCAGGCGGAAAATTGGAAAATTTAAGCTACAGTGAGTCATTAGCTAAGTCAAATATGAAACAAAAAGCTCTGTCTCCCTGGGGAATTCTTTCTGAAGTCTAATCTCTCATTCAAAGGAAATGATTTCACTTCAGTAGCTTCTCGAAAATATGCTAACCTTATCATAGTTCACGCTAGCTGATAAAACTGACCATCTTCAGCAGAGTCACTTGTGCACTTTGGCGTAAAGAAGCCCTTTCTTTATTTTTTATTATCAGCACAGACCCCACACTATTTTTCCATCAACTTATCCATTTCAAACCCACACCTCACCCCTCTCCATCTTGCCTCTCTTCCCCTCTTTCTTGAGCTGCAAACTCTGTAACTAATTGGATCTGGCATGGTCTGTAATGACTTTGCACTCTATGGGGAGCTTTGGGAAAAATCACCCTTCATTTCTTCTGGCATCACTCAAGTGACCACATACTGAACTCCAGTGACATATACCTCCACCCTCCATCCAACGGGCGAAGACAGCCAAATTTACAGGATACTGCTGATCTAAAGCTAGAGGAAGTCATATAGATATGTCGCCTCAGTGCACTCACAGTCAAGTGTATGTGTGTATATATTCATCTTTGTATTTCTGTGTGTAAAATACAATCATAGCAGCATGGTCTCAGCTTATTCAGTCAACCCTAAATGCTTGTGCAGCCCGTGGTTTCGGTCAGTAAAGGAAACACACAAGACATATTTTTCCCATCAAGCAATCAAGCAGAAAGCTGGTTCACAGCCACAGACTGAACTCAATCTAAAATAAAGCTCAATCTGAGAGGCTCCCTGCGTGTCAGTGAGAACAACTCGCAGCATATATCTCCTCTTTGAGCACTGGTGTGAGCAAAGCCAGTATATTACTTGGACTTTTTGGTTCAAGAATTTGCATTTTTTGCAGCTTAAGGATCAACTCCTTGTGGAATATTAGGAAGTAATATTGACTGATTATTGCAGTGTTTATTGTGGACTCACCTGGCTGATTGATTGCTGAACATCTCACACTTTTCTAGTAATTATATTGATGAGAAAATTACTTTTTTTTTTTAATTCAAGCACATTTTAAGAGTAAACTCCAGCTAGCAGCTGGGAAGTTTTGGAAAGTCTGCCTGGAAAGCGTGTATGGAATGTTTTCCAATGTGCCTGTTGCCTCCAGTCAAATTGAGCTGTCAGAGGCAGTGGAGATGCAGTCTAAATTCAGCATTGCTTGCTGGTAAATAAGTGTACAGGGCTTGGAAAATCAAGTCCACCAGCCGGGAACACATTTCTTTGTCACTATCAATTATGCCCAAGGTAAATTCTTTTGTCAATACAAGCCTGTTTCCACCTCAGCATGTGTCTTGTATTAAATCACGTATGCTTCATCAAAACACTATGGTGTACCCGTTTGCATGTTTGTTTTTCCTACCTCTTTTTCTCTGCTTCATATCTGCTGAGGAGACGCTGTAAACCACCACACTTGAAGCCTTGGAAGTGGGCAGCTGGAGCACCAACAGTGACAATGTCATAGAATGCATCTGTAAAGAGAGAAAATAGATTTGACAGGATTTAAAACTGTGAGATGTATAATACAGCACTTTGCAAAAAAAAAAAACAAAACCCAAAAAACAACTATATTGCGTTAAAGAACCTTGAGGGAAGAAAAATGAGATTCAAAAAATGAATTATTCTGTTTAAAGTGTGTTTTTCGATTTAAAAGATACTTCATCTCAATTTTGGGTTGAGTTTTGCAAAATATCCTCTACAGGGAAACTTTAAATAAGTGTTATATCAACAGTTAATGATAACTGACACATGATTTGATGCAGTTTTTATGAATATGCCATGCAGCTGTTTCAGCGATGGAATTCACATTAAATTGTCAAAGTTACATTCTGGGGGTTCCTGCAAGGTGTTACCTTTTGTAACCTGCACACAATTTATTGTTTTTTGAGCCAGCACAATATTTATGTACTCAAAAGAGATGTGATTTTATTCTGCACTCAGCCAGCAAATTTGCCTTTAGTCGTGCATTTTTCAGATTGATTTATATTGTGTCTATATCACCCCATTTATGAGTCATCTTTCTGCAGCCATCTCTCAGTCTTGCTGCGGCGACGATCCTATGTTGAACCAGAAGGACGGCCAATGTCACAGCGCTTCATTCCAATTTGCACACCGCCGTCAAAAGTAAATAAACACTTCACAGACGGCTAGCCAGGCACAGAGGTGCTCACAACACGCCTTGTTCCAAATGAGTAATGGATGAGGCTGACAATTAAATCAGAAAAAAGAACAAGAAGGGGGGAGA
This sequence comes from Ctenochaetus hawaiiensis, assembly GCA_029783645.1. Taxonomy (NCBI): domain Eukaryota; kingdom Metazoa; phylum Chordata; class Actinopteri; order Acanthuriformes; family Acanthuridae; genus Ctenochaetus; species Ctenochaetus hawaiiensis. The sequence continues at coordinate 2,821,693 of JAPZDY010000020.1, forward strand.
GGGGCTGAAAGAGGGGGCTTACGGGGGTGAATATTTTTGCGTGGTTGACTGCCGGGTCAGTTAATGAACACCTCCGGGAGAGCAACAGCGCACGACGCGGACCATAGCAAATCACCGCTTGAAATATTTGTTGAAAATAGAAATTAATGTCTCAACATACCTCCAAGTGGTGCAAAAGAGATGTGAGTGACAGTATGGCCAACAGCCTCTCGTCCCCCTAACAAAACCACAGTAGACCCAAACTGATTTGTGAGGTGAGGGCTTCGCCTTTACCCACTGCTTCTTCCATTAATTATCCTAGTGCTCAGCCATGAGGCTCTGTGTTTGCCACATGTGTGGCCCCTAGAGTTTTTTGATGTCCAAGTTCCCTTAATTGGTTTTCCTACAGTAGAAGTGCACTGAAATACAATGCCGTGCTTCAGAAAATCAAGTGCAAAGACCAATTTGTGCTTGATTTGCCTGCCCTTCTTCTCCCACTATTCTTTTCTCAGTACATCAACAACAAAACAGGCTGTTTAATACTGAAAAGACAGTAGCTTTCTAAACCAGGAAATTGGCTGTGGTTGGCAGTCAGGTTGAGCAGTTATAATTCATACATAAGCCATTACACAATCCTGTTTAACAATGACAAAGCAGCCTTTTACTTGACCCAAATGAGTCCTGAACAATGCTTTTGAGTTCAGCTTTGCCAAGCTGAGCTTTTTACACTGGAAACATTTTGCAGTTATCATTCTGAAGACAGTAGACAGCATTTCCCAGCAAAACAAATAAATATCCTTTTGAGCTCAAAGTGTTTTTATCCCCCAATTTCCTTTTCTTGCTGGATCATAGCAGACAAAATGAAAATAAAAATGAATGGTTTGAGTAACATCAAGTAGATTGCATAGCCAAGCTCAATGAAAAACATCTCTTTAGAAAATCAAATGGAACAATAGAGCCACAAGAGTTTGAAACTGAGACTCAGCTCCATTAAAGTGCCGGTTCCATTGTTTCCTGACTGCGATCATTCATTCAGTGTGTTTGCTTTGTAAATCCAGCCATGTGCAATGTAGTAATGATTCACTAATGTAATTATTAACAGGTGATTAAAGTAGACAGTAGCTTGAAATTCAGACTAAGTGTTCACTTAGTTACACTATTACAACAGCTGCAAACAAAAGTGTTCAGTTTTTTTTTTTTTTTACAGAGGTGTTAATTGAACTGTATGGTCATTTAGAGGCAGTGTTTTGTGTTGCTGTTGTACTGTGTGGCATTACACAGTGAGGTTTCTTTGTTATTAAGCCATCACTCCTGGATATGAATGGTATTTTCCAAAAAAAGTCAATATTTACAGTGTTTGCAGGAGAGAAGACAGTGAGAGATCATGGTCTTTAGTGCACTCAAGAGTCCTTCCAGGATCAGAGTGAATTTGTCTCTGTTTTGAGTTTCATGAAAAAGTGGCAATGTTTCCCTTGTCATTTTTATTTTATATCTCAAATTAATAAAAGAACAAACAGAAGCCAAAAGTTGAAAAATTTAAGTTGCATTCAGGGCTAAAAGTGTATTTCATCACATGATTATTTTCTGTGCCTTTTTTCTCTGTTGGATCAATGACAATGATTGTTGAGACACAGGCAGGAAGAGTAGGCTTAGAGAAAAAGAGGGCTAAATGAAATGCAGCAAAGTGCCCCAGCAAGAGTCAGATGAAGATGTTGCTCCTATATGCAATTCATCTCAACCACTCAGCCATCTGGATGCTCCCCTGTGTTCTTATTTTAAGAGAGCAAAAATATCCTTAGAAAAATACCAGCAACATATTTAAAGAAACTGCACCATTAATTTGAACTACCCAGATTTTTTAATTAACATCATGAAGCCAATGGGAGCTATATGCATCCTGTACCAGAGCCAAATTCCATGTCTTACTGAATATACCATGTGGAGTATTCATGCACAGACATATCAGCTAAAGCACCACTGCCTGGAAGTCAGTCAAGGTGTGAAGCGGGCCCACGGAGCGTAATTATCACAGTGTCTATCAATCAATTGACAAACTCCTCAGAGGCTTGTTTCATCTCGATTACCCCCCCCTTTTTTCTCTGCCTCAACAGTGCAAGACAGTTGCGAGGTCTTATGATGACTTGATTTTCCTCATTTTATCTGTCTCACCTGATGTCTTCACCGAAAGAGCAACAGTTTATGTCAAGGTATGTCTCTCTGTAACTTTCCATCAATCATCGAGCGCTTAGTTGAAATGGAGCCCACTCACAGATAGTGAGGCAGCAGTTTGTTGCCTTAATACACTGAGACAGTTCCAGGGCAATAACAGGCTCTGCCAGCTAGAGAGCAGCGGTGGAGGACGCAGCCTGGTCATTCTCTCTGGAGAAATGCAAAGGGCTTAATTAATGTTTTGTCTGTCTTTCTCAGGCCAAGTTAATTCTCACCTTTCAGCCTGAGTGCTGACCTAGAACCACCATGTCTGAGCCCTCTGAGTATCTCTGACAGATGGAGAAGTCAGGCATAGAAAGACAACAGTGGGTGACAAGCATGGCAGCTTATTGAAATATGTGTCATATGAAATTAATCACCTTTCAATACTGCAATCTTTTTTGAGTAGGTTTCTAAAATTCTTCAAAATGCTTTCAATCAATATTTTTATATGAACAATGCAGGAAGTGACAGTGTGACAGTGTGAGAGGAATCACTTGTAGTGATGAACCTTCAGAAAATCAAAACCTCAGGAGTTGGTAAATACCAAATAACAATATCAACCTCTAAGCTGCTGATATGCCAGTTGTTTTTTAGCAGCTTGTTTCCACTGCCCACACAGGCCAAAAAAAAATCAGTTATTGCTAGTTTAAGCATTAGATGTAATAACAGGTTGAGCACAAGTCAAAGGCAGTAGCTTAGTACCTGTTTTTCTGGGGCACGTCACCCTCATCCTCTGGGTGTGCAAGTTTATTGGGATGAACTCCAGTGACTTCTGAGCTTTGCAGCAGCTTGGCTTAAATGAAGGACCTGGAAAAACAGAGACACACGCATTAATCATATTGTCATGAAAATAATTGACTTGGTGGGGGTTTTAAAGATAAAACATCCCTCTGAAAGCATCCTGTGTTATAAAAAAGGCTTTACTGTCAGCTATGCTGTGATTTTTCAGACAAGGCTGATTTATTTGCCTTTGTCTTTATTACCTTGTTTATGTGGTTAAGAAATGAGGGGAAAAAAATAAGATTAGCAAAAATTAGACGATAAATTCGATCAAAGTTTAAATGTTTTCTTTGATTATTCAATGAAAAGAAATGCCTTGTGTGGCTGGATGACTTTAGATCTATTTAATGAACTGAGTCACAAAAGGAAACACATAGAACCAGATCAAAATCCATTTAAATTAGAGTTTGCATCAGAAGTAGCTGTGGGGCAAATTTGATTGTCCATTGTACACATCTGGAGGCTTTAACAACTCAATCGTAGCATGCATGAAATGTAATGACTACTTAGATTGGTCTACAGTAAGTGGTTCCCTAATATGCATGCAGTGAGATTATATAGTGCAGAAAAAAACAAAGTAATTTTCAGCAAACAGTGTATCTGTTATATATAAAATGTTGCAGCGTAACAAACAAATATCATTACAACCATTTAGCTTTAAATTATTCTTTGTTGGGCTCTCGATTGTGCTATAAAATTTTCCTAAACCTCCAAAATATACCACATTTAAAAGCCCATGCACCATTAAAACACATCTATTGAGTAGTGAATGTTTCAATTAGTGATCAACAAGCATGTAATTTTTTTAAACATCAACTGCTAATGTCATCTTTTAGAAGCGCAGCTCACTTTACATTCAGGATTTAATGCCCTTTGCAGCCACTGCTTTGCTCAAAACGTCCAATTAAAATTTTGTGCCACACATTACTCTTTGTTAGTGGCTTAAAAATCACAATCTGACACTCCATGTTAGCTGCTGAAAACTCGGATATGTAAACAGGGTTGATGAGCGTCTTTGTGATGAGCCTAAGCTTTTAAGAACAATCACACACAGAGGCAATTTAGAAGTGTTGTATAGTGATGTTTGCCAGTAGAAGCGAGTCACTAAAAAAATGAAGCTGTTCAGAACAGGTGCAGAAAGGCAAACGGGGGGAGGGGGATGAAATGTTCATATCACAAAGTTTTATAATCTTGTTGGTTATCAAAACTTTTTAAGTCTCTTTTAAGATTCAGAACTTTGAATTTCCTCTCTGAGGTTTGTCTTTACAAAAGCAGTAAAAAAAAAAAACTCATGAAAGTTATTTTTCCCAGCTTATAGCCTCTAACCCTTTTCATCAAAAGTGAACTATTTTTACACATCGGCCTAACAGAAACAGTGCTGAAAATGACTTATGTGCTGCATGGTGGTTTATTGATGGTAAATTTCAATACTTTTGTCTTTATTTTCACTCCATCGCAATGTTTTTTGGCATGTTTTCTTATTTTTTTTTACCTTTTCTTGGTGATATGTAGCTGACTCTGCTGTGATCATAGAGATGACACACACTGTGGATGCCATTGGTGTGACTCCTTTTCCTTGAATCACTTGTTGATAAAGTTAAAATTGTGGAGATAACCTAATTTTATTTATCTTAAATTCAGTATTGTAATACAATCATAACAAATTTGAATGCATGAAGGCCAAATGTATTTGAGGCAGTGACTAATCTAAATTTCTTGTTGACAATAATTCTTTTCTGTAGCAACATCAAAAGGTCGGTTATTATTTTTACTTATTATAACTGGTGATTTATGTGTTGAAAGTGATTATTGATTTCCTTAATATATTGAATCTGGTCCTGTATGGTAACGAGAAGCTTTCCATGCACTGTGACTCATAATGCATGTTAATTACAACATATTGACAAAAAGACAAAGTATCCAGACTGCTCAGCTCTTCTGTCTGACGTGTCATAACTTTCACTCTCTGGCTCTTTCTGTTCATTTATTACTCTGGAGTAAACAGACCAGTGTGCACCAATAAAGCCTCAGTGTTACAGAAGGTTTATTTTCACATCGAACCGAGGTGAGAAAACCTGTTTTTAACACCATTTGACAGGTTGGCCAGACATGAAAACAAATCCACTGCACCTCCATTACTGTATACGATGCTGAAACTGCTGACCCACTCAAGCTGAAATGTGTTAACTCAGAAAAGGATAACGCACATTTGGCAGCGATAGGGCTTATTATTTCAAGCATTGGGAGGTGGTTACAGATTCGCAGCAACTTATCAAAATGCAAATCTAAACAGATGTCATTTCCAACCACTAAATATGCAATCTGTACATGTGGAGGTTCAACAGGTGCAGCCCAGAAGCTGATTTCCTAATAAACCAGAGGAAAAAACACACAGATTGTATCACACATTCGTGCAACACCATTTTCTAAGTAACTCTGGCAAAGTGTATTTATTATTAGGTGCAAGAGAAAAATTAGTCAGTAGTTCTACAATACTGAATATTCATTTTTTCACTCTTGTGCTACATGTGACATTTTAGCACCAGTTACAGTTAAATTCCTTGAACTCTTTCCTTAAACATGTACTCTAATGGACGTTAAATAAAGTGACATAATTTTATTTTATGTGCCACAACTTATAGTGCATTGTTTTAAATGTACAGGTCCCATGTGGTCTAGCAGTTAGCATTTCCAGCCTGCGTTCAACTTCTGGTATGAGAACAATTTAATGTCTGTGAATCATCTTTCATTGTGCTGCCTACAATGTGAGACTCAATAAAGAAACTGCTCAATTATAAAAATTCAAACAGTATTTTTTTTTTCATACAAGACAGAGCAGATAAACAATTAACATGACCAGACTGACACACTACAGAGAAAACAGAGATGAAGAAGTATTCAGATTCTTTGCTAAAGCAAGAGAGTGGGACTAACATATAAATGAAAATTTGTTGCATCCGATCTGTTGCCAAATGATTTCACACAATGCTGATGGAGCCTATCGTCACCAGATAGATTCCTCTGAAATTCACTGTTTATCAGTGTTTTTAAATCGCCAATTTGTCACAACTTTTCAGCATGGTCACATAAGTATGGATATGTTTCTAAGATGACCACTAACAATTGGTTTGACAGCTACTAATACCACACTGTGAAAACACGCCACAAAGAGCAAAAATCTTAAGTAAAAAGTATGTCTGTATTGCTAGCAATGTTGACTTAAATATTAAAAATGAAAATATTCATCATGCAGCAAAACTCTATCAGTGTGTATGTGGCACTTTATTGCTACAGACGTTTAAGCTCATTTTTAGGTATATTATATACTGGTATGCACTTTCATCTACAATAATGCATCACAGAGATCATCACGTTTGTAGAGTACCCGTTTTGTGGGAACCACATGTCTTTGGAGAATCATACTTTTAATAAATGCAGCTGATCCTAGAGGATTTTTAAATATACATATCCTTTTCCTTCATGCCTCATCAGTCTGGATTTTTGTTGTATAAGCACATCTAATGTCCACTCACCAAGACATGCACACTGCAAGATGTCTCATAGGTCAAAGGATCTGATCATTTATTTAACAGGATTAAAAGTCTTCAGGCCACACTGGGGCACAGTGGTGCTTTGAGCTTAATCTTAATATCAGCATGCTAACATGTCGATGTTTGGTAGGTAATTTTAATCAGGTTGGTTGACTAGTAGGTTTGTTAATTTCCACAATAAAGTGATTGGAGTAGCATTTTTCCAAAGGTGAAAGTTGAAGTTAACGACTAGGCTGTCATTCCTGCTCAGTGAGCTCTCAGTGTTGACTGCAGAGCTCAAGGGACCAGACTAATGGAGCTAGTGACTGTTGTAGGTTAGATGAATTAGTCATATCAGATCCCCATCTGTTTGCCCAGGTGGTCTGTGACAGAAGGGCTGAATGCCAGCAGTGCTGACCAACATCTGCCCTGTTTTTTCTAACATTTCTACGCTCTTAAACACATTTCTGTAGTTCTTTGAATCCCTCAGAAGAAGAGAAACAAATATCTTATGCCTTTAGATATTTCTGCGCTGGTGCCTGAAGACAAGCTGAGAAAAAAACAACATCATCAACTACAGTAACCAGCACTGCAAAAACCAGTGACGTGTAAGCAAGGTTCATCAGATCAATGCAGGTCTTTTTTAAACATGTTATGGGCTTCATCTTCAGGCTCCTGTGGTGCAGAGTGCAAAGCATTTTGTTTAATCAAGCCACATTTAGATTTGCTGCAGACTTATGTTGTAAGGAACTGAACACACAGTGTGTGAGCAGCAAATCTGACAAGTAAGACAAGTCTCACAGTACAATATTTGTTTACTTTTGACACAGATCTTGAGATTTTGTCCATTATTTTAAAGGTTTATCTTTATGTGCTATTATTAAGTTTATTGTTAAATACAGTAACCTGCAAAATATCTGTGCACACCTCAGCCGAACGTTTACCTGAAGGCATCAAACTGCAGAGACTACGGTTCAGATACGGAAAATAATCAGAGAAAATAAGATATGAACCTTAATCTACAATATGCAGTTCTGGGCCTGAGGCTGTAGTTATCCCATAAGTGGAGTTAAAGAGTGACTGACAGCTTTGTGCTCAGAAGTGCCGACAGTACTGGAGGTCCAACAAACACTGCGCTAACAGGATTACGTTCGTGTTTTTAATTCACCAGCTGGTAAACAATGAAAGTAGGGATGATTAATTTATGAATTGAATACAGTTATTAAAACATCTGAAGTGTTTGCTGAGGTCAGCTCATCATTAAAAATGGATAAAACAGAATCAGTGAGGGCGCTAAAACTGAACATGGGGAGTCCGCCTTAATCTCAAAGCATGCTGCTTCTCTTCTTCCTCATCTTATTTTACAACTACCAGTATCTCATACTTTCTGTTTTCTATTTTTGTCGAACGAAACAGAACTGAATTACAGAGAGTTTAGAGCAAACTTACATCTGACCCATGAATGTGCACAGACCACTAATTTCTATCATCCAGACCTTAAACTGAACAGTACTCACTTTAGAGTCAGTCTTTAATTTATAATTTATAAATTCATAAATAATCCCATCGGGGAAAATAATTTTTCAGGGCCACATAGAACCTACAAAGCCATCTATTTTAAAAACATATAAATGTGGGAAATTATAATTCCAAGATTACTATTAACACTTCTTGTGCATCCTTGCATCAGCTTTGTTTTGTTGTTAAAAGATTTAGACATTGCCATAAAGCCTACGTGGTTCTTGGTGCGAAGATAATTTAATTACCATTTAAAAGTATTAATTTCTGTGAACATACGAGTGAAGAGAACAAGATGCACAGTGATTTTTTAAAATTTTATCTCCCTTGAAAAAAATGCTACTCTGCTTCAATTAGTCATTATTTGTTTGGTTCAAGTTTTTATCTTCTCTTGTCTGCCCCGTCTCTTCTCACTAACTGGTCTTCACCTCTCAGACCACCCCCGCACTCTCTCTCTTTTCTCCCCTTCTCTCCACCTTTTTTAATGATATTACTTATCAATAATTAATCTACAGCAGCTTGCCTACCCAACTTGTTTAGCGTGTCTATCATTCTGTGAAGTTAACGCAGTGCAGGATTAGAGTGGTGAGTTGGGCAGGGGCTCCTCCATGCACTGCAGCATCTGGGCCACACAAGGCACCTGTCAGGAACCATAATGAACAAGACCACATTATCCATTTTCCTTGTCCTTAACTCCCTCCCTCAGAGCTCAGGCGGGCAGCGCAGAGGCTAAGCCAACATCATCTCTTATCAGCTGGGCAAAGCAAAAAGCAGCAGAGACAAATATCTAATTATGAGGATGAGAGTCGATCAGAGCAAAATTAATCAGCAGCCATGATGTTACTACATTCACAGTAAGCTAAAATAGGCATAGGAAGAGAAGAAACAATGTCTATAAGCTTTTAATATGTGTTTTGTTGCCATTGTTAAGATTTTTGTGGCCCAGGACAGGAAGGCTCTGCAGCAGGTGATTAAAATGCACAGAACATCATTGGTACCCATTTAGCAAGGATCAATTATATCGGTGTGGTGAGGTGAGAAAATCCACACCAGTCAAAACCTGTTCATCTTGCTGCCGTCTGGCAAGAGATACAAAAGTATCCACTGCTGCACCACCACAAGAACAGCTTCATCTGCAGGCTGCAAGTATTTTTGACCCATCCTTTGCACTCAAAAAAAGTTTTATTTTTATGAGCTTGATCATTTATCCATTTGTATAATTTTCTGTTTTTACAAGTAACATTGAGCGACTTTAAACTGCAAGTTGTTATTCCAGCTAGTGCTTTAAAATGATATCAAATGAACCTTGTATATTCATTGGTAGTAATAATAATGGGTTTAGTTGAGGACAGAGATGGATAATTATGGTGCACAAGTACAAAAACCTTACTTCTGTTGTTTTCCAAATTAAACAAGTCTATGTCCTTAAGGGGCGAGTGTATAGACAAGCCTATAATATACTGGATATACACACACTGTTGGTTTGTCACAGTGAGAGTTTTCATCCTGCTTTTGAGAGATGAAACAAAACACAACAATAACAACATCAAGACCTCAAGACCTCTAACAACATCTGGGGTTTAATTACATGCTAAATGTTTCCCTGTTCAATGTCAGAGGGGAATGAAAGACAGCCCGAATACCTTCTGTGTTCATATTAGGGCTTACTGAGTGGATAAAATTTATCATGTAAAACATCTGCAAAAAAGTGCACAAAAAGTGAGCACACAAAGTAGACTAGTGCGCCAATTAGCTGTAAATAATATTCTATCGTTTTGTTTGCATATGGCAGAGATTTGACAAAATACAAAGGGATACATAGAATAGGTACAAACAATTTAATTACCCTTGAAAAAACCTGTGTTGCTATGGGAACCATTTGACAGGAAGCATATAACGATTAGTCAGACAATTTGTGTCTAAACTAACTACTGACACTAGTTACCCAGAATTTACTCCTCAACTTAAAAATTTAATTTCTTTTTGGACTTTGTCCAGCTGGTTAGGCGCTGCTGCAGTGTTTTGAGCTATGATCAGATCATAACAGCATTAACATGGCAACAGGATGGGCCTGATGAGAGATTTACAGTGCAGTAAGAGACTGCCTTAACCACTACCTACAAAGCTTTTCAGACCAAAAACTTCTGAAAAGAGAAAAGGCTGGTTGACGGATATGAATGGATGGCTGGGTAAGGTTTGCTGTGCCATCTGCAAACCCTGCACAGCACTCTACTTCTACTTTTACACAGTACAACAATATGTTGACTCAGAGATTAAAAAAAGTTCTTTTCTGACCATCCAAGGACAAACCATGATAAGAGGAGAACAAAATGTTTTATAGCAGACCAGAGAATCTGGACCGTCATATCTGAACAAAGACTGTGAAACCAAGGACACTCCAAACATTTTAAAACTGTTTCACAACCAAGTGTGTTCCTAGAAGTGTGAGTAAAAACATGTTTTCTACACATTTGCATCATAATGCATCATCATCATGCGGATACAGGCCCGAATGTGATATGTAGCAGCAGGTGCAGTCGTACCAGATATTTTGTCCAGCTCAGCCAAAGTCTCCTGGTAGGAGCTGATGATTCCCCCATATCGTGTTATCACCTCTTTCCTCAAGTTGTCCCAGTGAGGAGACAGCTCCCCCAGATCCCTCAGGTCCTGCACCCTGCAGATAAACACAAATCTATCAGGACCTTTGTTGTTGAAGCAGATATAAACAAATCATTGGTATTATCATTCAAATCATTAGAAAACAAACCACTATTATTGGCTTGCTTGTAGTTTCTGTTTGGCTCTTGTATTTAAATCAAAGACAGTTTTTTCTCCCTTAAACTAGATTGCTTTTTTTTATATCTTTTTTTTCATAATGCTACATTTATTGTTGAGTTATCACTATGCTTTCCTTTCAAATTATCTCAATAATCTAGTTAAGTTGAATAATTAAAAAAAAAAAAAGTGATTAACAGTCCTGTTAAAACAAAGATGGAAGCTTATGTACTGAAGCAGAGACACATGCACACACAGTAACGTTGTCAAGCACCAAATGCGGAGCCAGATAAACACATTTCTAAACCTCAGGCTAGTGCCCACTTATCCACTCCGCCCTATTGAATTCCTCCCCTGCTCCCACCATTCTTCTACCATTACTTAAAAAATAGTCTTTACTTGTGTCATTGAGGCGATCAGTTGCCTCTCTTTCATCTAGCTGTGCCTGCAGCTTAAGGCCAAAATTGTCTGTGCTATTTATTTATGAAACAATAGCAGCTCTGCATGAGTGTCTGCTTTGTGTGTCTGTGTTTGGGTGTTGAAGAGGGACTGATTTCCTCCTAGGAAGTACAGCCTCTTTCATTGACTCATTATTTGCATGTGAAAGGCGACATCAGATGGACAGATATCATTTAGAAACCAGGCCTCTAGAATCCACTGAAAAGTAAATTGCAGTGATATTATGGACATAAGAGGCTAAAGGAGATTCAGTGTATTATTTAGGATAACAAATACAGAGTCATAGGCATTGTTTTCATGATAACAAGCCCAATTTTTAGTGATTACACCTCATACATTTTGTATACTGTCTTCAAATGAAAGCCTGCATGTAAAAATGCTCATTGGTTCGACTTACTGTTAAGACCAGGCATAATTGCTTGAATGCATAATGTAGTAGCTACTTCTTTGTTGTAGTTTAACTACTATAACAAAGCATTAGGCCCCGAAAGCCTCTCCAGACTTTTTCCTGGCTCCCTCCAGGTAAGTAAGTTATTTTTAGATTACTTTGAAGTATTTTAATACATAGCAGAGATGAGGAAAAATGGTGCCAGAGAGAAAAAAGACAGAGTGAGTCAAGGTCATACATATGATCAGACTCACAGTTTCTTAGTGGGAGAGTTCAGCCAAATTACACAAATAAAGAGACCCAAAACAACAGACATTATTTATATGTATTTCTAGTGGTGTCTACTTCTGCTGTCCATAGTTTTATAGGGATTTCCTTGTCAGAAAATAATTCCAGTAACAACTGTTTACAGCCAGGTGTGTGAATTGTCTGTGGTATCAGAGACATTGTTTCTAAAAATACATGCTGGGGTTGAACTTTTTTATAAGACATTTAAGCCAAAAGCACTACAGCTACACTGATACATTTGGGGATAAAAGCTCAATGAATCGAAGCCTGCGAGCCGCTTCAGGCAGCTCAGCTGGAGTCCACAGCTGCACTCATATGGCAAAGTGCTCACAGTGCATCATATTTTATCAAACACAGGGTCTAGTTCAGTCACAAGTGCTCTTTTCACTCATTTGCTGCATGCCCTCTGCGACACTGCTCACCTCAAAAGGTATGCTACTACTTGCTCCTAGTGCTGCTGCTGCTGCTGTTAGCATTTCAAATACCCCACCTCCACCCCAGCATCCACCTGTGGGCTCTAACTCTGAACTCATCTTTTCCCTGGAGCGAGAAGTTAGTGTTGTCGCTCTCTACTCCCTGCCAAGCTGAACTTAGATAGTCTGGTGCTACACATAGTCTTAAGTTGAATAAAAATCTGTTCCACATGAGTCAGCTGACTGAACTGATATGTCTGTATCTGTGCATGTGATGTCTGACAAGAGTACAGAAATACCAAAACAGATACGTCTCCATGGGCAACTGACAAGTACATTTTTTCACTTGTAAAACATCCTGCCTAGTATGTATCTTGCTCATAATTAACAAACAAAAAACACTGTTCCTCTAAATATTCATTTCAGCATGGGCCAAAAAAAAAAATCATATATCAGTTGCATTACAGTAAACACAACAAATAAAAAATCTGCAGGGCTCGATACCACAAGAGATAACGGAGAAAACAGGCCAGCTTGCTGTAATTTGAATGGATAAATCCCTGTGCAATATGCCATTAGCTCACTTCACATACACAGCAAACATTTGTGAAAGAGGCAGTTTTCTAACAGGTGAAAACAATGAAGCTGGCTGCAGAAAAAAAAGGTAGATAAGATGTGAGACATTTTCCTTATCTTCACCTTTTTTTTGTTCTAAACAAACAATCTGCAGCAGGAAACAACCTGAAGGCAGAGAGACGCCACATACTGGGCAAGTGTGCCCACATGCACAGCAGGGGGTTTTAGGTATGTGATGCTGATGTTATAGGAAGACAGACGAGGGGCTTTTTCATGAGGAAAATGTGCTCAGATTCCCAGAATCAAAGGAAAACTACAGTGCTACATGGGCAGCAGCACAGGCATGCATGTGATCTTTGGTGATTTAGGTGAGGTATTATTTTAACATTTGGCACAGGCCACAAATATACATGTTTATCTAAAAGTATGTATAATTTACATGGAGATAAGAATAGTGTCTTTGTTGATGAGAGAGGCTCAATGCTACTATTTTGGGGAAAAAAAGAAGCATCTCTTCTTAAACAGAGGGAAAAAAAACAATCTAAGATAAATTAAAATAATTACTGCCCTCACATTCATGCATGCCAATGGAAGTCTAAGAGATATAATATTTGAATAACAGCACTGAGGTAGATCTCCTGGCTGAAGTCTGTGTGTGGCCAATCCACATGCCTCCCTGGTTTCAATCAAACATATTGTTTCCAGAATACCCACTTTAGCTGAAGTGGCTGCTAATGCCATAATGTGCCATTTTAACCAAACAAACAGTAACATAATCTTATTTTCTTGCATAGAGCAAATGTTACATAGTGCTAGATTGTTGCAATGCTCTTTAACAGATTAGAACTGTTAACAATCATCTACACCATCATGGATACCTATAGACCACTATTATTTGCACATCCCAGTGTTGAACTGGACTATTGTTTCCTGAGAGATCTGTTATTTTGTGTCAGGGTTCTGGAGTGGGGGTCAGGATGGACGATCCTGGTGCAAATACTGGACAATGGATGAAATTATAGAGAAAAGCATCTGCTTGATAAATGATGTTGATAAGGCAGCGGATGTTGGAAAGAAACATGTGGTATCACCTCCTGATTCAGGGTGCTTTTGTCTGGAGAGTTAAGGTTTGATTGAGGAAAGGGAGGGTAAGGGAGGCTGATTAACTATACATTTGTAAAAAGGGTCAGTCAGGTCGTCTGGTTTCACATCTAAAAACAGACACTTGAAAAGGCTCAAATAAACAGTTCATGCATGATAAAATGTTTTTTTTGTCTTTGTTTAACAAGGAAAATGTATTTTAAATGTTATATTTATACTATATAGTATGATGAAATTACTTTTTAACAAGGTTAAGAAATATCTAACCTAATTATACATAGACAGTATATTGTACACTAAGATTAGGCAACATTTGTGTTTAATTTAAAAAAACAAGGTTCTGCACACTGTATGTGCTCTTATAAAAACTGTGTACTGTGGGGAGAATTAACCTTATTTCCTTACAGTCTATTTTTTTATAGAAGAAGATTGTTAGTAAGTTTTTCAGTGTTATTTTGTAACCCCCTAGGGTTTCCTCAGTAAAAAATTATTTTCAAACAGTTTTTCTGCGTGTGTAATGAGCAGCTGTTCCTTGAACTGTAAGAGCTGGTTTATATATATATATATATATATATACACACACACACACACACACACACACACACACACACATATATATATATACACATATATATATATACATATATATTCTGAAAGGTCAAGTGTGTCAGATATAGTGGCATCTAGTGGTGAGGTTGTAAATTGCATATGCATGGATATTACTTCCCTCACCTTCCCCTTTCAAGAGTACAGGAGAACCTATTGTGGCCCAAAACTCACAAAAACTGTAAACAACACTCTCCAGGGTCAGTGTTTGATTTGTCCATTCTGGGCTACTGTAGTAACATAGCAGTGCAACATCAACACTCCATGGAAGTGGACCCAAAAACGCTCATTCAATTCTTATTTTTAGGTGATTATTTACCCATGAAAAATACTTTTTGATACATTTTCATTATATTTCACAAATGAATTCACCCAAATTAAGCAAACTCAACCTTCGAGGATAGAAAACTGTTTTAACTGTGCCAAAATAAACTTATTTCAAACAATGCTGTAGATGACACATTTAATTACACTTTCCAAACAGGACGGACAATAAAATAAGAAATTGGCAGATCAAAATAGCAAAATATAAAAAGAATCCAAATAGTTAAAAAACAGTACCGAAGAATAATGATAAGAATCGATGGAAGGAAAACAGTATCTGATAAGACAATGAGGGAGAGAAGAAGCAAAGGGAGAGAGAGATGTCATTACAAAAGATAACAAATACCTATATAACTGAGGTTTGATATAAAGCCATATGGTAGCTTACACAGATTTATCATGTGATTCCCACATAGGTAAATGAAACAATGGATAAAAACAAGTCAAGCTATATTTTAAAACTGACCTGGACAGATGGCTGGGATAACAAAATACATTTCCTAAAGAGCAAAGACCTGTCATGTGGGCACCTTTATTTCATGGTGTGTTACAGTGCCCGCTCAATTTAATCACAGAGGGCTTTGTGTGTGGGGTCAATAAAAACTGCGTGAGAGGACTGAAAAGTGAACCTTCTTTCACAACACATGCAGCCTGTTCTGAAAAACTGCTCCATCCAACAAGCGCAGTCATTAATTTTGATCCTTAATGTACAGAACAATTGGAAACAGGGAAGTCGTATGTCAAAATGTCACCTTTATAATCTTGATACACGATCACAGTGCTTGTTTATTAACAGGGAAAGAAAGGGGACATGATCTTTTTTTCATTAATGAGACAGCTCTTAATGAATGGGGTTTAATTGACACCCACACACGGGCACTTTACTACACAGGCGTTAATTATCTTTGCACACACACACACACACACACACACACACACACACACACACACTTGCACACACATGTATGAGGAGTCACAGCATGTTCACTGGAGGAACGAAGAAAAAAACCAACCACCTCTGTGTTGGCGGAGTTAGATTAGAACAAGACTGTAGACATCAAAGGAGAACAAACAGAAGGAAGAAGCAGCCAAGATTATCACCGAGTGAGAGAAGCAGACTAAGCCACCCACCATCCGCCGCTGCACTCACAACTTTGCAGCACTAACTGAATCATTAAAATCGTCGAGCTAGCACCATTGCGCGGCTGGCTCAGAGAATCAGCTAAATGGAGAGGCACCGTGGAGAAAGACAACATTTAAAGAGGATTATACAAGAGGTGCTTAAGCGACCAAGCTGAAGATACGGTACACATCTCGTTAATAAACAAACACTGAATGTGGTAGTCATGGTTTGGAGCCTGTCGTGTGCTCATGAGCTGTATTATACAGATAAGACATTTAATGAATATTATATAATTGTGTGCTAAATTTAGTTGTGATTTTGAACTCTCAGTTTGCAGAGCAGATCATTTTCCTTTTAAACAGAAAGCGAGGTTGGAGATACTAGGAGAGGACAAGAGGGAGCCAAGGTCTTGGAATGTGAACAGACTCCGCTACATCTGTTTGTCAAGTAAACTGATAACAAAAGCTTGTCCAGTCAATCGGTCGATAACTGCTGTGTGACTGTTTCTATCTGAGTGTGTGTGGTGGACAGCGTGATTGCAGTTGTGTGTATGTTTTTGAATGTAAACATGTCCTTGAGATCCTTTAGGTGCACATGGTGATTAAAAATCAAACTCGCCAACCACCAAGCTTATCAAAATCTCTGATCTTTTTGTTCCTATTTCCTGTACTAAAGAATGCTAAAGAATCCTCGTAAGCAGTGTCTGTGTGTGTGAGTGTAAGGATGCACTATTGTGTTATGTATGAGAAGGGGGTTGCTAGGGACAACAGGCCTGTTGAGTAATGATCTGCCTTGACATACAGTGGTCGAGCCCGAGGGAAGGGACTCTCTGATCTAATCACGGGTGCACACTCATAGACTGGTGAAACATCACCTCCCTCTGACCTTGTCTTAACCTGTCCTCGTTCTCACACAGCAGCAATCGGACCGCACTCAAATCGCAGTCATGTTCTTGATTTACACGATGTTCTAATGCAGTTTTATGTGTTCATGAGAACATTTTTTATTATCCACAACAAAAAAAGTGAAGGACTTTCAGACTGATGAACAGTTTTTTCCCCAAGCAGGTTGGCTGCTAAACAGATATCCTTAGCTGGCCTGATACCCCTCCCATACTGTCATCTACTCACCACACAACCCAAAACAAGCCTCTGGACTTTGTTTGCACTCTACACTTAATTCACACTCTGTGCCTGAACAGTTTGCACTGCAATTTTTAGAGTATGTGTTTGTATTTAGACTATTTTATTCCCAGCAGCTCATTTATTTCATCCCAATTAATCTAATTACTAGTGTTTTTGTTCTGTAAAATGTAGCTTAGGAGTAGATTTGTTGTTTTATACAACAACAATAAAGATTTGAACTTGAAAATGCTAATATTTGGCATCATTTTTAAATATTGGAGAGATGAATGAAATATAAAGGAGACACCACAGTGAGCTGCTAGACTGGACTTGCAGGCTCCTCATTAGGATAACCAACTTTACCTCAACCTGCTGTTGTGTGAAAACTGCTCACAGCGTGTACTCAGACCACAGCGGGTCACGGCATGATGGGAAAAGGCCAAGGATTGACTGACTTATTTATTAAAACATAAGTTTGTCTAAACTATTAGCAGATCCAGTGGCTGCTCTTCTGCTGCGCCTCATACATGCGAATACAAAACGGCTGCTCAGTAAAGCTGTGCAGTGTCCAGCTCCTGCAGCGTGAAACCTACATTTGCTGTTACCTTAAGTGACCACAGGTGTCTTCACATTAACCAGGTCAGAAATCTTAAAGATTATAACTATAAAGTTTTTGTCTGATTCAGCATTAGTGGCAGGATGCTCCAGGAGTCTTTTCACAATGCTCTGCGAGGAGACTGGAAGAGGTTCTCTGAATACTCGGGCATAGGAGCCTCTTTTGAAGTGCTAAGCAGATCTGAATAATTCACTCCTCTCCAAATATAGGCGGAACTTTAAAACAATCATTTACATCGGTGAACTGGGTCGGAAAAGACGGCCTAGAAACTACATGCGCCTACTGTACGCATAATGAGGCGATACCAGTTTGGAGTTTTACTTTGAACTTTTGATTGTTCTCCATTGGCTGGTTCGTCGATGCCTGCACAGACAGGAAATGAGCTATCTGATGCAATGAGAACGCTGGCAGTGACATCCACAGCGATCGACAGTGTGATCTCAAAGGGACTTACCTGCTCATGTCCTCCTGCATATACAGCGAGAGCAGCTGTTTGGGGATGCTAAAGGACAACGTGCACTCCTCCATTTGTTCCCGCACAAGCATCCACTTGCTGTCCACTGTTTGAAATCTGTACACCTTGCATACTGGGTTCTTGAACACTGAGAGAGAGTGACAAAGACAAAGAAAAAAGGAATATTGAACCATCTGACGCAGCAGAAAATACTTTACTTTCTCATCAAAGATAATTCAAAGTTTTTCAAACTTACAAAGGGCAAACAGAGGATCTAAACTAACTTTGACAGCTGAGAACGTCAAGGACGCTACAGAGAGAAACTTTTCAAAAGGCACGAGGTATGAAGAACAAATTAAATTCTATAATCAATAACTGTGTCTGCCATAGATAAGGCGTTTCTCATCTTCCAAGGCCTTCCCTCCCTCTCATGCTACTTCAGTGGATGCACACTGGAATACAGACTGAAATACAGAGACCTTGTCCTGTTAATCTTTGCCTTATTATTTCCCCTATTTCCATTTTAATTGCTTGTTTATTGTACGACAGTGGGGGAGAGGCAGTTGAATCATCCTGAAACTTTGCTTTGCTAACCCCACCACCCAGTTCTTCCATTAAAACCCATTGAAATGCAGCTCCATCTTCTTCATTTTTTGCAGAGAGAGGCTAATAGCAGCAATCGACGGCTGGGAAAGAAAAACAGCCCTAATGCTCTTATCTGCATGCTGGCAGCAGAGAGCAAGAAAGCTGCGTGCCTTGAACAGTGTTTACTACTGCTTTCCGTTTCCAGAGCGGCAGTCATAAAGGAAGTCACTCAATAAATTGGAGTTGAAGCACCTGAGGTGAAACGTTGACAATCATACTCTAGGCAGTGAAACATGCATGGCACCGGTAAAATGTTTTAACCTGAACTAAAAAGTGGAAGCCACAGAGCTGCCCCTGCTGACAGTACAGAGCACGCTCCCACCATCGAACCCTTCAACCTGTCCTACACCCTGTTCTGGTCCTAGATCGTCTTTTTCTTAAAGGCATCTGTTTAAGTGCTGTAATCAATAATCCTTGCGGTGATACATCATTTGTGCTCAAGTGTTTTTATACTCAGTGATGCCCTTTAATGCAGATATGTTCAAGAAGGTGCAACACAGTGGGAGTTCTTATCTAGCAAGAGGATGAGATGCGATGTCAGTAGGTTTGCTGGCTTCTTTCTTTTCTCAAATCTTTCAGTTGTGTTTCAGAAAGAGAAATTTGAAATTTGAACAAGACAAGTGTGAAGGGTCTTTAGTTGATGTGCAATGTACACATCTATTACTTCTGCATCAGCTAACATTAATGTATGCTCTTCTGGAAGATTCCATACATTTTTCTTATTTTCACTACCCATTTAACCCATTTAACCCATACCCATTTAACTTCTAAATTGAACAATAAATTGATCTTTCAGCAAAAGTTATATGTTTAGCCAAAGCCTAATAAACCTTTACCTCATTAGCTAAGCTGTAGACCTCCAGTGATGTCCGAAAAAGTAGCTCAATTTATGTCAATTCTTAAATACTTGCAAGCACAGCAACTGTGTATTAACTCACAGTTTAAAATAGTCCCCAAAAAAGTTGCTTATTCCCATGGTGATGTTTGTCAAAAACTCCAGCACCCGACTGTTCAATGAGAGCCTTAAAAAATGTGAAAGTTATTTTTCTATTTTTTTTTCTTAAGAGTTAGGGTTTGAGGGTTATTGTGTTTGTTTATTATTAGGTGTGGATGTTCTTGGGGCTACAAATGGTTTAAGGAACATGTGAAGAATCAGCATATACAAGCAAACGTTGCTGATTTAGACTCTCCTGTAGGATTCTCTGATGATAAGACAAAAATATAGTATAATGCCAGATTTTTCCTTTAAAGGTTATAACTATGCATGACTAGCAAGATTTAAATGGGCTAACTGTCAGTCGTATAGAGTACCAATGATGAATAACTTAGAAATGAAGCAGCATTTGGCATTAACTTTCGAAGAGACAGTGTGGCAATATTTTTAAACAATCTCTGCACAAAAGGTGCTTCTCTCACTGTTGAGCACTTATCTTTGTTTACCAAGAAATTCATGTTCTGCATTAAAGCAGAAAGGCTTTTACAAAGTATTCTGTTCAAAAGGGCTCCTTTTAGCTAAATTTCTTTTTCAAAGTGGTTACATCATAATATGCAAATTAATGTGAGGATATACTATAAACCCTGGTGCATACAGACAATAGAGATCCTGTGAAAGACAATAACTGTTAGCCATTATCCTAAACAGAGGTTTGTTCCACGGTGCTGAAGCTGATATGGAAATTATTGGCGATGCAGATTAAGCCTTGACCTGAAGTGACCTTCATAATTGTAGCTAAATGAAATGGGGATATTCAGACATTGTTGGCATGGGGATTAGAGGAAGTGAAATGGATGACAAAATAAAATGGGGGGCAAGGGACACATGGAGGGAAGGGTTTGAAGGCACAACCTTAATCGGAAGAGCGACAGTTGCACACTTCCACCGCGGTCAGAGAAGCAGATTAACCCCTGAACTCCCTCCTGCCACCACACTAATCTGACCACCAATCAGAAGCCTATGTTTCTCTTCCCTACACCTCTTAAGAAAATGACTTCCTGAGGCGTGCTGTGTGTGTGGGCTCCCCTATCTCTCTGCTCCCTGCATGTTCATTTTGAAAGGTAATAAAAGTGGAAGACTAAATTGCATTACTCAATCTGGCGGGGTCTGCAGGGAGGGTATTGTTTTGACGGGCTGCAGATGTGCACCTGCAAACGTGACTGCAGTTCACCAGCTAATCACAGTAGAAACAGTAAGTGACAGTGACACCATGACAACAGGCGAGGGGCTGCTGGGGAGCTGAGGGAGGAGGTGGGAATCTGGGAAAAGAGAAAATTGATCTGTGGAACAAATGAATGCATGGGGTGAAAAAAGGAAAGTAGTTTCCCCAAGTCTCCTCTGAACAGGAGCTGTGAAGTTTCAACACAGCAGGAGTCGTGACCTTTTCAAGTCTATCC
Organism: Ctenochaetus hawaiiensis; assembly: GCA_029783645.1. Classification (NCBI taxonomy): domain Eukaryota; kingdom Metazoa; phylum Chordata; class Actinopteri; order Acanthuriformes; family Acanthuridae; genus Ctenochaetus; species Ctenochaetus hawaiiensis. The sequence continues at coordinate 2,842,994 of JAPZDY010000020.1, forward strand.
CTTTTCTCTCTGCCCGTCTTTCATTTTCCCTCTACATTTCTCTTTTTCTCCACCAGAGAGAGAACCAGCCTTCTGTGTTGCCTCTAAATTAGTCTCACACAGCTAGCATTGCATCTTTTGCTTGTCTTCAGTTTGTCCACAAAGGACTGAGAGGGTTTACTTCATTGTCAGAAACCTTCTATTATTCTTTCTCACTGCCTAAAAACATTAAAATTTAATAAAGGCAGGAAACGTATGAATTTTTTAATCA